>CABEEJ010001854.1:71949-99368 GCA_901482245.1 Timema douglasi
GGGGGGGGGTAGGTGTAATGTTAGTTTTGATTCTCAGTCAGTCACCTAACTTCCGTGCGTGTGATTTATTGACAATCACGTACTCGCTTTATTTATAGTTCAGCGTGTTGCAATTCGCTACTTATTATTTTTAGTTTATATGGTGCTCTGTGAAATTATGCTTAGATTTATTTATTTCAATTATAATTTTGGTGCAAACCTTTTTAGTAGGTACTGTACTCTGTGAAGTGTATTGTGTCGTATGTTTTATTGCTGTTATTATATTATTATGTTTTTACTTTTTGTGGTTTCTTTTTTTTATATAATATTAAATATACTTTTTAAAACAGTTACTAAAATGTTTTCCAAACTTTCTGCAGCTGACAATAGAAAATCAAAATCAAAAACGTTACAAGAAACTAGGTCAAGCGCTAAACTAACTTGTAATTATTTAATGAAGGCAAGCACTTGTAAAGAAAGTGAAAGTGAAATTGAAACTCAATGTAACGGTGATCATCTATTGAAACAGCGCTCAGAGGAGGACGAAGATTGCTCAGAAGATTTAATAAATACTAATGCTGATAATTCTAACACCGCGATAATTTCTGAACACAGTGATAAGAGTTATGTGATTGATACAATCCAAGAAATGAACAATTAATATGACAAATTGAAAGATCCTGCTAATTGACCCAAAGTGCTAAGCGCAACTGAACGTGATTTAATTATTTCGCAAGGACCAATCTCAACAGTATTAGACAGCTACCCTAGAGACGGTGCAAAAAGATCATTTTCCGACGTATTTTATTATCGGCTTGCTTCCAACGGCGATAAAATTAGAAGACGATGGCTAATTTATTCCCAGTCTAAGGGAAGGGTATAGGTACTGTTTTTGCTGCAAGGTGTTTAACACGGCAATCACCAGCACTACATTATCTGATGAAAATAGAAACTGTGATTGAAGGCACATCGGAAAAATTCTTTCCCAATATGAAACGTCCTCTAACCACTTAAGGTGATAAGAAAAATGGGTTGAAGTAGAAAGGAGATTTAACACTGACAAGGCAATTGATGATGAAAGTAAAAGATTAATTTCTCTGGAAAAAGAGCGACGGAAAAATGTCCTCACGAGAGATATTTCAGTCTTGCCACCTTGCCCAACACAACATGGCTTCTCGAGGAACCCACAAAACTCTCTACAGCAAAAAGAATGGAAATTTTCTCGGGCTCGTAGAGTTGATTTCAAAATTCATTCCTGTTATGAAATAACATATTTCCCGAATTCTGAGGAAAGATAATCTCAGATGTGTAACATATTTGGGAAAGAACATTCAAAATGGTATACATAGGGTCTAGTTTTAAAACTGCCATATATATAATTTTCCATAGTTTTTTCAGATGGAGGGAGGAGGGGGAGGCGCAAAATTTGAGTTTTGCACATACAACACTTTTGCCTTAGACCGGCCCTGCATGTACGTTTACTAAAAATCGTTGTAATTTCAAGTGCTAACGTTTATCTCAAGTCTCCGAACTCGTTGAGGGGATGGGTTTTTTCCTTTACAAAAAATTCCATTTTTAGTTTTTTTCAGTTGTACAATTGAGCAGGTGGGTTGCAAACCTGTCCTTTTTAAAAAAAAGTTACCATTGATTGAGTTTCAGTTGGTACTTCTGCTTGTAATAAGATATATATAGAGGGCCCATTGATATCTATAATATAACTGGATGGACATATGTGACTGAAATTTTCGAGCTGTCGTCTGCATACGATTGTATAAGAGAATAAGAAACTTTCGGGTATCTCTTTTTCTCTTACACCCACACGAGGTAAGGTGGCATATTGACATCGTTCATTAATTTGATTGAATGTATGAGATACATCAATGTGTGATTAGTTAAATGAAAAAAATATGTTATTTAAAACTTTGAATAAGTTGATTTAGCCTAATATATACAATAATTTTTGAAGGAAGCTCGCTTGTAAGGCTTTATTTCGTAGCAGAATCCTACCCTATAGTTGTGTTTAGTTAGGATAAATGACCTTCCAGAAGGAAATGTTTACTTCCGTTCTAAATGGACGTTTATCCTATCAAAACAAATATATATGATAGCATTCTGGTATGAAATAAAACCTTACAGATTGGGATTACTATTAAATTCAAGTTTAAGTAGATACCGTATTTCCTATAAGCCTATAAACTAAATTATCATTTGAACGTAAGACTTATACACAAAGTATGTAATCCAAACAAATGTAATACAGTTTTTAGCTAACTTGATTCATTACAGTTATCAAACTTTCAACATAATATGGTTTCTAAAAGCAATATACAAGATATGAGCCAACTTTTTTTAAATGATAATATAATAATACTTTCTACAATCCTATAACCTAAGTGATAGGTTGAATGTATGGCAACTACACAAAGTTTGTCATTCAAACAAATGTAATCAAGTTTTATGATACCTTATTCATTATATTTATCGACGTTTCAATACAATAGCCTATGGTTTCTGAAACCAATATAAATGCTAGTAGCCAACTTTAAATATAAGTATAGTCTTGGCAGACGGTAAACAATATTGATGATAACTACATAATTATTTAAATATGTTAAAGATTGTATTCGTATTTGTACAGTATTACCTGTAAAACTGAATGGTATATTCTTTAATGTAAATGTTTATTCAGGAAAGTGTGATATAATACTTCACTATTGTCAACAATAACACTTTTATTCATCAGAGACATGTTTTCGCATAAGAACATTGAAAGAAACGGTTACATCTGTCCCTCCACAGTGTAGCTTACGATAAACTTGAGTGTCACGCTTTTGTCCTTGGAAATGTGTATGTGTATGTCCATCCAGTTATATTATAGAGATCAATGAGAGTGCCAAAACTGTCTCGTTCCCTTTAGTTTTAACTTTAAAATTTGACTTTATCTACAAAACTGTCCTTTTCTAGCTCCTTATTAGCTTCAAAACTTTCCTTTTCCAAACCTATGGTTTATTAACAAAACTCTCTTTTTCCAGTATTCAATATGGTTATTGATGCTGTCGTACATTTCCCAACTATCTTTCTACTTGCCTGCACAGATTATGAGCTTATTACTGCTTTTAATATATATTTTTGTATAGTTGTCCAGCTGTAATGATTCTAAATTCTTTTCTTCCTCAACTGAAAGTTTATTTGGCTTGAAATAACTAGTTTGTACAGCAAAGCCTGTGCAGGAAACATCTGAGCACAGGAGCTACTCCTAAAGAAAAAAGGAGAGGGTACAAACTCTCAAAAGTATGAAGAGAGGGGAAAAAATCAGTAAAAATAGTTCATGTAAGGATTGCGGACAGTTGAAGAACATATGCCAGGCTAAAAACTAAGCGTCAATATCTTAATTGTAACATGAACATTAAAAAACTCTGGCGAGATTACAACAACTGCCATGACATTGAACATAAAGTGAAGTATCACTTCTTCGGACATATTTTTAACTGTGACTATAATTTCAGTTTTGGTACGCCTGCCACACATAGTTCCTGTAAAAGAAGCAAAACTAAAAGATGTGGATAAACTTCTACCTAAACACTTTGGTGAAGGGTGGAAATACACGGCTAACCTCAACTACTTTAAAACTGTTATCGATTCTCAATCTTAAGATGTACAGCATATTGAAGTGAACCAAGACGAAGAAAACGTTGATAAATACACGATCAAATAATATAAATTAGATTTACCACTTTATTTGCAAATAAGTATTTTTACTTTAAGAAGTAAACAGACAGTTATAACCTCAAATGAGTGGATTCGTTTTTCTGAAGATGTATAGCAAATTGACGTTGTAACGGCTCGGGATCCTTTGCGCAATTTTATATTTTATAAATAATGTATTTTGAAACAAAAATTGTTATAAAAAAAAGTAACTTGGGAGTGTTTAGTCACCTTAATTTGTAGGTTTACACACTTTATTATTTTATGTTTTATTTCTGTTTATTTTATTAGATTGAGAAATTAGGTACCATATTATTGTTATTTCATTTTCACAACACCCTCTTCTAAGCTACAAACTACTCACAAATAACCGTAAATAGTATTATTTTGAACCCTCCGGTTTTAAATTTCCCCAGGGAGAAACTCCCGTACCCCCACTTATTGATTGGTACTAGCCCTCCTCCTCTTTCCCTTGAGGAAATCCTGGGTACACATCTGGTTGCTAGGGCTAAGTTAGCTAATATGTTCTGGTAAGATGTAATGTTGTTGCTGGAATGTTATCATTATATATGGTTCTACCTAACCCAGCCAGTGCAATAATTACTCTTTTTCTATTCGCAAAAATAATAATAATAATAATAATAATAACAACGTTTTCCAGAGATTCTGAGGAGAATATAAACGATACCATGATAGAACAACATGTCAGTGGGGCTGATTCTCCACCAGAATACAACAAGTCCTCATCCAACAAAAGGCTGAAGATCGACCCACGACTCTCAAAACCTCGTGTCTTTATTGGGCAACGAACCGGCAACCACAAGACCAGAGGTAGCACAAAGGTATCATGCAAGTATTTAGTGCACCAGCTTTCTTGACTTTAAATACAACTTTTTTACATACAGCAAGCACTCTCTCCAGATAAACATAGGTGTGTTTCCTTTAAATTCGCTCTCTTCACTCTATTCTCAAACCGTTCAACAAGGGTACTTTTTAAATGTAATTCTTAGTATCACACTTTTCGTAGTTTGGGTTGATGTCTTGCAACAAAATATTTTGTATTTAATATAAAAATATCATGCTTGATTTTTTATCATAAACTATCAAACAAACCCCAAAAATACATTTTAAATTATTTGGGTCATATTTATTTTAATATAAAATGACTATACATTTGACAAAATATGGTGAGGGCTAGTGTGAAAACAATAGTATTTTTTTCCAAATCTAAGTATTCACATAACATACTACTTGGATGCTAATCAAGATTTAAATTCAATGTTCAAGATGTGATTAACACGATGACCAGGCCTAGCCTAAAATATTTGGATTCGAATAATAATGGGATTAAAATGAATGTGAAACAAGAGTGGCATAAATTAGTTGTAGTTAACTATAAAAGTAGTACTAAGTGCCAATGGCCCCAATGGTTTGATAAGGTTCTTTAAAACTATAACAATTTAAAACAAAATACAACAAATGTTCCTATTTTTCAGAACGGTGCCTGGTCAAAAGAAAGAAATTATGTCTCCACGGGTCCTTTTACAAACAAAACAAAGAGGTTGAATCCCGGTATCGAAAGCAGAAACGTCTCATTTTTCATCAAAGATCAAATCAAGGCCTTGATAGAGTCCGTGCTTCAAGTCCTGAGACGGGTAAACCCTAAAAAGGTGGACGAGCTAACCAGTCTTGTGGGGAACCAGTCAGCGCTGGTCATCCTGATGAACAAACCCAAGATACAGAAGTTTTTTGATTCTCTCTGCGTTAATGTAATTACCTCCAGTGGCGGTCGGGGGGGATCCTCAAGAACTCTCTCACCATCGGATAACTCACAGGAGATGGAACTCTATTACGGGGAGAGGGAAACCAGGGCAGAGAATCTTGAGCTATCCGAAACATCGGAGGTCCTGGGGAATGTGTTCAGAGTGATCCTGGACGACACCTTCACCTCCATTGAAACCAACAGCAGTTGTGATAATAGCGCCCTTGTAAAAACAGCTCCCTTAGAACATACTTTCCATGAATTATACACAGATTCTGCAGAGTCTCATAATAAGAGTAACAATATAAGCCTAAGCACCTCACAGTCTGGAAGCAACCTTGTGCCTCATGGAATGAATATTTTCAGAGAAAATCTATCAACAATTCAACCTTCTAAGAATTCGGATGAAACAAAAAAATTCAAATCATTTTTTCATGAAGAGAAAAGGCGTGACCAAATACCATCGGCTACGCATGAGACTTTACCCAATTGTCCCTCAAGAAAGATTATAGACATTGCTGAAGTGAAAGACTTTCAGAAGAAGGGAACACATAAGATAAATTCACGGCAAAATACAATGGAAAACAAATCACCAAGTGGAAAGGAAGAAGTTACCTCAAAAGAAGATGTTTCTAAGACAAAATCAAAGCTTGAAAGGGCCTTTATGGAAAGTAAAAACGTTTCAAGATACCCCAGAAGACCTTTGATCAACAAATCTTCTGCTGCCACTTCGTCAATGACAAAGGAAGCCAAATCGTTTGTTTCAGTGAAACCAAGAACACAGGTTGGCGTTGATAGGAGTGAGTTGGTGGGCAAGCAGATCCTTAATCGGATGAGCAATGCCCAGAGGATCCTGGTTGGAATGAAGGCAGCCCACGTGAAGAACCACATCCTCAACATGAAGGGGGTGGAACAGAAGGTTCCCTTGGGTTCCATCGTTGGCCCCGTGCTATCTAAAGAGTCTCTGCTGGCTTTGGCTTCTGGATGCAAAGAACGCGAGTTGATTTTCATGTCAGTTAGTAAAGGTGATTATTAAGAGTTTTTCAATTAATTCGCACGTTTGCCACACCATAAGATCAAAGCAGAAACATGATATTTTGGCTAGTTCCAAGCCATTCACAATATTTCCGTGCGATTTGATCTATCCACTAGGTGACAGTTTAAATATGTTTAGCTTTGTCTCTGGCTTACCACACCAATTTGTTTTGAAAATCAAATCAGTGAAAAGACAATCGGCATCTCCTTAATATTTGCCACCTTTTAAACATTATAATTAATGTACTAATAGTAGCAATAACATATATTTATGCAATTGATTTATTATACCCATAGCTTGTTCATTTCTAGCCATTATCCCTGTACAACACATGACCAACATTTCTCGTTAACGATGACGTCCTTTGAAACACTGCACCTGCGAATATTTTTGCTAATAAACACTAAATTGTTGTACCTAAGGTTGGATTTATATTCATGCATAACACATAGCTAATAGAGAATAGTGTCTGTGTAGCACAAAGTGCGCGAGAAGTTGAAATACATTATTTTCAATGATAGCATTTACATCGATACATAGTGTATGTATAGTGAATAGTGCACAATGTATGATGTTGATATAACTTTAACTTCTTATACATTATGCATGGAGTGCAGTATAGATAATCATGTGATAATGTGTTCATATTTGAAATGCCTTGTGGTAGCCATACAAATAATTGTCTTTGTTTTAGCATCAATGACTGTGATTGTCTATATGATTAAAAAGAAAGGAGAAATGTTACATTTTTAACTCTGTAGGTCTAATATAATATTCATGACAGTAATAAGAGCTAAACCAAATAATAATAGCATTTTATTTAATAGTACATACAAATCTTTTCATAGGTTAAATTTAAGTTTCAATAGATACAGTTTAGTTAACTTTTTTTTTCCTTTCAAGAATACTTTTTTTAAGTATTTTTAGATAAATATCTAATATTGAAAATAGGTTAGGCCATTTTCTTTGAATAAAAGACAATCGTTTTAAATAATACTTTATACACTGCATTTCATTATAAGCATTTGTATTTTTCTTATGAATTGTACACTGTACGTTATGCACTATTTATAGCCTACTAGTAGTTATGTATGAATATAAGCCCAGCCTGATGGCGTGTAAGTCCCGTCTCTATTGATTGACTTCTTAAACACTCGTGGAAGTGGTTATGTTCTCTTTACACCTTGACTACCAGAACTCAAGTGATCTTTCTCAAGTTTCCTTGCCCCACGAGATCTTATTATGATTCCGCAGGGTTCCAGGAAGACCTCACAAATAACAAGTCAGCCCTGAACATTTTCAATCTTAACATAAAAGAACTATGTAAAGGTCTGCACTTTCCATTTTAAAAAAACATGCGTGTAGCCCGGTGGATTAAGGAGTCTTTTCTAACGGTCATTTCCTTTTTTCACTCTTGGATTTTTTTTATGTTAGTGTAGTAAACCTTCAACCGACAATAGTACATTGCTCCCCTGTGCAGTTAGAAAATGAAAAAAGTAAGCCAAAATGGGGGTATGAGACCATAGAAATATTGCTAATAAATGTGATATTACAATGGCGTGGAGATAGTGTCAGTTGTTTATTGAAGGATGAAAGAATATATGCGATGAACGTCAAAATAATCATTCCTCTATTGCCAGTGCAGTTACAAATGGGGAACAAGCGAACCCGAAAGTTCAAGGAAACAAGCCGATTAAAATGCGAGATGTTGCCTAAACAATGGGCATGTGAATTGATTCTGATAATACCACCATCTATGACGTTCTGGACCGCCACAAGTGTTGTCGCGATGGGTGCCTGCCTCCTCACCCCCCAAGCATCGTAGTCACAGGATGGGTTGCAACCTGGAACATATCCTACAGTACCAAAAAAATGTAAACTGATCGTTGCATCATGTCATGACAGATAATGCAATCTGGAGGCACCATTTCGCCCCCAAGTCCAAGGTCACGTCCTTAGAGTGGAAGTGTGTGATGTCTCCAACGAAAAATAAAGTTTAAAGTAACCTAGTCCACAGGAAAGGATATGCTCTATCTTTTATTTAGATATCGAAAGTATTTTCCTTTTTTAATTCATGGAAACAGAAGCAAACGTCAATACCGCTGATTATCGGGAGACATTGATTCGACTGAGATCCTCAATCACTCTAAGCTCCTCAATACAGGTGCAATTCTGCTCAATATCAACGTCAGCCCACACAGTGCCATATTGACACAAACCAAAACTATGGAGTTAGGTTAGAAACGCCTCCATTATTTTTCCTGTAGCTCCATCCTGATGCCCAGTGTCTGCCATGTGTTTCTTGCATTAAAGAAGGAGCTAGATGGCCAGCATTTCATAAACATTACAGAGTTTTAAAAATCTGTGCAATATTTCGTTAATTAGCTAAGTGCCACTTGTAATTAATGCACTAAAAGATAGCATTATTCTAATTGGTGGTTCAAAGCTTTCTTAGTCAACAAACAATTGTGCTAAACGAGTCAAACAGTGTGTTCGCATTATTCTTAACTCTAGATTTTGGGAGAGAGTGACTTCAGCTTTAAAAAATTAGAAAACTCTTATTTTCGAATATACATTCAGTCTGACATAATGTACATGAAAAAATGTGTATTGTGTAGATTATCATTGCTAAACATTATTCCATATCGCCACAATGACACACTCTAAGTATCCAGGTCATTCTAATCTATCATTTCATGCCTCCCCAAAGGCACACTGCAATCACTCAGGTTTAATGTCACTCTTAATAAAAGGGGATACTACCGAAATTTGAGGAAATTAGTAATCAAGCTCACCAGAATCTGCTCTCCCCCACCCCCCCAAAAAAAACCCATAGTTTTCGCTGATATTTGTATAGTGCTTGGAGAATACATGTTTAATTCTGTAGTAGTCTTTATTTGAAGAACAATCTCTAAAAGGGGTTTCCTCAACTCATAGCTCCTAGTCATAAGAACGTTTCATACCGACCCTGTTCTTGATTGTCATCTTCAATAATATGTTCTTGTTTGGTTGCAGGAGGGCTGGGCCTATACCAAGGGTTGCCTCCCCGAAGCACCCGCAAGTCCTCTTTTAAGAGTGTTCTAGAGTCCAGGTCTAGGATGAGGTTAACCTTAGAGGGCATGGCCCGGGTCAAACAGGAGGTGGCAGTCAGAGAGACGGACAAGAAGATACAGAGGTTCCTCAAGGAGATGAACCTGTGAACCTACATCTTAAAGCAATAACTAAGCCATAAATAACAGTATATGTATATTGAATACCATGACCTTTAGACAATAATATAATTTTATCAATGAGAGATTAAGAAACCATTATATTGTTCATCCCAGATGCTAATTACCTCTTTTATGTGTGCAAACACATAGTAATTTATTTTAATCAGCATTTTAATGTTTTCTTTCCAAACAGATGCATTGCTACCACATTACATACAGACTAACTCAATCTAGAGTAGACGTCAAACACCACGAACCCAATTCAAGGTATTTACAAATTGAAGCGAACCCTTGAACAAATAGTAAATAGCTTGACCAATTCCACTTGGAATTGATCCAGCTGAGCCCCAGGGACGGGCTGCAATAGTCAAAACTAAAATGTTTATCCATTGATAATTTATGTTTCTGGTCGAACATTCTTTTACCCGTAATAACAATCAGCATCTATATCTTCCTGGCCTTAGATAACAACTTGGATATGACTAGTTTAAGTAAACTTGCACAAGCATTTGTCTGGAAAGAGTATGGTAAACCACATAATGGGTGATTTTACTTAATATTATTAAATTAGTCGTGTCAATAAATAATTAACTTCAACCTGTTATTATCTTCAAGCCAGTCTTTACCTGATCAATCTTCTAAGCTATTGTGTGTCGGCTGCCACTAATTATTTTTGTTACTAGCTCGTATTAAGCCTGGGTCACACGGGGCAAGTTTACTGGCCGCTAGTAAGAGCTGCTTATACCACCAACACCTACTGGCGGTTAGTAAGGCCATGGTCACACTAGGCTGGTTTACCAGCCGATGCTTACTGACTGCTGCTACCAGCCATCAAGTAGCTTTTGAGTGACAGCGTATGTTTTGAGACGCTTGCGTTTAATTTTTACCAGTACTATCGCTATTTTGTAGGGTCACACGGGGATAGTTGAACGCTAGTTGCTAGTGGCGAGCTGGTCACCTGTCCTTGTGCCGTGTCGCGTCGACTAGTGCTGGTAAAGTTAAACATGCTTAACTTTATTAGCTGCCAGTAAAACACTCGCCAGCGAGTAGCCGAGTACTACTAGCCACTAGTTAAGGGCTCACAAGACACTAGTTGATTGCTTTTACTAGCAGCTAGTAAACTAGCTCCGTGTGACCGAGGCTGGAGCAGCCCGTTTTTATATCTCATTGTTACTGTGGATTCACACTTTTGCCGAAAAACTAGCGCAGAACAGAAACGTGGTCACGTGACACGCTCTAAGCCAATCACAAGATTTCCGTTTAATCGGCGCGAGATGTTCTGATGAACTTCAACTATTCTTTACTTTGTCCACTCTGCTCAAGATGTTAGGCACAGGAGAACCTACCAAATCTCAGAACCAACCATCTTAAATCAGTGCGCATCCCCATTTGACAACGCATGCGCTCTACAGTCAGACACTAGCAGACAGCTTCGTTTGCCGCTGTGAGGAGATTTGAAATAACCCATTAATGTAAAACGAGTGTCTCGATGTATTGGATTGTGCCACGACACAGCATTATAATTTGTAAACATCCATCGGGACAATGATCTAACATATGTGTCTATCTACTAGAAAATAAAATTGGTTGATAGTCAGCTGTTTTACGTTAGCGTTGCAGTGCATCATTGGTCAACTTAAAGTGTGTAAATTGCTGCACCTCTGAGGCAGATTCTGCTTTCTATTTTAGCCGAACGTGTGAATCAAGCTTTAGAGTGAGTTCCTGATTCCACCCTCACTCCGAGATTGAATCCACCTACGTGCTTGCCCGAGTGCCAAGTTTTTCCAAGTGGGGAGTGTACCTGACTGTGTAAGGGGGCGGGGGGGAGTACGTCCTTCACAAAACAACAATTGGTAGTGTGCAAAAGCCGTGAACACGGTCCCGCGGGTTGCAGATGAAAGGTGCCAAGTCACAAGAAACAAAAAACAAAATATTTTGGAAATATACACAAATATAACCAAGTATTAGGAACTTCCTCAAATATCTTACACGTCTTTGAAAAAGTTTATTTGAAAAAAGGGTTGTTTATAATATTTGACAGCCCTGGGAGAATACAACTAGCTGAACTGTTTTTTAACTTGATGGTTGGAGTTTGGCACTTAGCACCTTCCACATTTCAACTGTTCAATTGACAGTCTGTGCAGCGTCACATGGCATCGTGTGTGCATGTCAGAATCTTCTTAACTCTAATTGTTTTATTTTTAGAGAATTAACGCGAACTTTTAGAACCAAGGTTATATCAGCAATAAAACTAGAAACTATCTTAACCTAAGACAACAACACTCCATAGATCCAGAATAGAACAAGGGTCCCTAGCAGCTAAGATGGAACCAGGATCCCTTGCTCTTGAAATTGAATCATGGTCACCAACACCCGGAATTGAACCTGGAACCGAGACTTCTACCACTTGGAATGAAACTAGAGTTCCTAGCAGTTGGGATGGAACCAGGATCACTGGCACTTGGGGTGGAAATTGGATCCCTAATTCCTGGTATGGGATCAGGGTACCTTACTTGGATATAACCAAGGTTCCTAGCACCTGTGGTGGAACCAAAGTTTCTAGCACGTAGGATTGATACAAGGATCCTTAATATTGTAGTCGACTTCCCTCAACACTCAGTCACGGTGACAGTTCAGCTCTTGAGAAGGAAAATCTTTCCTATCCAAGAGAATAATCACAAGGAAGAATAATTTCCTCGTCTTAAACTTTGATTATTTTATCATTCTGATTTTTATACCATCTATTAGCCTCTCACTTTGCGTCCCAGGTCTCGACCTTGGTCCTCTAGCGGCCAATGAAGCGTGGAACTATGATTCAATACTTGGCCAACCTTCACGACTTTTAGCAGACTATTTCAAACGCTACAATGCCCGAAGATAAGAAAAACTGACGTGAAACTAAAACTGTTAAGTTCATACACAAAATATTTCCCAAATATTTTATACGTAAAATAGTTGTGAAACGTGGTATCTTACCTTACATGACAAAAAGAGATTTAGAGTGTTCAAAAACAAGATGCCTAGGAAGATAATTGGTCCAAAAAGGGATAAAACTACTGGGAAGTGCAGGAGGTTACACAATGGTGAGTTACATACCCTATATTAATCACAAGACAATGTTAGGATAGTCAAATCTCACAGATCACGGTGGGCAGGACAGGCAGCGCGAATAGGAAATTCTAGAACCTCATTCAGAGATTTAGCTGGTAAACCCAATGGGAAGAGACCTAGACGCAAATGGGAGAATAACATTAGAATGGACCAAACAAAAAGAGATAGGGTGTAATGAGGATGACTGGATAGAACTAGCTCAAATAGGGTTAGGCGGCGTGCTTGTGTAAGTGCGAAAATGAACTTTCAAGTTCCCAATGCCATAGGTGATTTTTGACCACTTATCCAAAACAATTAAAAACCTCTCGTATAACAAAGTTGGGCGGGCTCATCTGTTTATTATGTGTTCCACGCTTTAGAGATCAAGTATTTGTTTCTACCTTTTTTTGCTTTCTAAGCACTTTTTATGTTTGTTTGTATTATTCAAGGTCTACAAGTTTTTTTTTTTTTAGGGATTTTCCCGCCTTCTTGGAATAAGGTCTTATTTTATAGATTTAATTGATGTACATGCTTATTCTTTTAGCTAGTTCTATAATAAACATTTAATCTAGATCCACATACCGTTAATGTATTAACCATTGAAAGTAAAAATATTTAATCTCACAGGGATATCCATTCCGTCTTTTGGAAATAATCGAGCCAGGTACCCTTAAATTGGTAATTAGACGTGTTCTGGTTGATGAAACTATGTCGCCCTCACCAACAATTTCCCTGCATAATTGAGCAAAAAATATTTTTTTTTCTTTTAAAAACTAATGTATTGCATAAATGTTTGCTCCGGATAGTGATTAACTATGATAGTATTATCTTCTAAACACAGGTTAGTGGTAATTTCTATTCATCATAGTAAGTTAAAGATAATCTACAAGAGGAAATGTAGGTAAGTGACAGCTAGCAGAAATTTATTTATGTTTATCATAAAAAAAACCTTCCGCTAGTTGTCACTTCCCTAAACTTCCACCATAAATGGGGTATATTAAGCAAGGGCCCTCACTGGTTCAATCAACAGTATAATCAGGTCCCAAGCGCTTGTTTAGAGCACTTCGGGGCTCTTAGAGACTACTGTTGGAATACCGTCTGATTAGGGCGCTCTACTAAACAGGATATCAATGGCAATTAAATGTTTACAATAAATAAAAAATCATTTTTGAATAAAGCTAACATAAAATTGAATATTTGCGTAAATCCATCTGCTTTTACAACTTTATTAAATTCCACGTGTCTTCTGGTATTGGCGGGAGTGGAGGTAGGTAGCTACTTCCGTATTTTAATTATATTTAAATTTGAGCCAATGGTAGTCTTTGTCCCTTAAGCTTACATAATATGCTGCTTTAAGCCTATAAAAAGAAGACAGAGATTACTTTACATTTACCAGAGTAATACGCGTTTTGCGAAATCGGGATGGTAGGAAGTATGAGGAGCACAAGGTAAATACCAATTTTTAATTATATTTTACAGAAACAACATGGATTCTTATATATAACTTGAGTAGCAGTCTCTTGCATATGGTAACACTTCCAAACAATTGTGCGCAGCCACCCGCATTACGGGGAAGCGGGAAAAAGGTGTCACTCTTGTCTTGTCTGGTTTACCAACGAGGAAGAGGTCGGTCGGTGTTCGAATGCAGGAAGAATGTTTATTGAATCTAGGGGGCTTCCCCTAAATTTCTTTCTACTCTCATTACAGACTAATTTTTACCTTCCTCATCCCTGCTCTGACATTGTAATTATTATGATAGCCCGAAAGGTTTGTTAGACGCGAAGCATAATAATTACGCGTAATTAATTTTATTTATCTTATTTTAAACTAAAATTATTACTAAAAATATTGGGAATATCCCATTGATATTAAACAGCCCTCAAACAAAGTCAAGTTGTATGAAAATAGTGAGAAATGCGTACTTACCCAATATGTTGTTGGCTAATTTATGATTTCCCATTTTCTAGTTTATAATATTTTATATCTAGCTGTCGCCTTAAAACGTGATAGGAAACACATATTCTTTGAATAAAATAGCGAAAGCTATTATTTATGATTTTTAGTGAGAATTACTTCAACTAGATATCATTTTCTAAAGTTGAAAAATCACACCTGGACACGGGAATCAAACCCGGGACTTTTAGCTTAGTACGCCAATGCTCTAACCACTGAGCTACCCAGGATTCGTCCCGTGAACAGGGTCAGTCTTCACTCATATCTTAAGGCAGAGTCTATGATGGACGTGTGGAAATCGTCGGCTACAAATGTGTGATTTTATTTAGATCACGAGCTATCAGATAACGCAGCCACCTTGGACTCAATAGTTGGCTTTTTGCTGCCCCTTGTACAATTATTATATTATTATTATTATTATTATTATTATTAGCACCGCGTCTTACTACCCGTTCGGGTTATACGCACTTACGCTAATGTGTAATGGTAGGGTGATTGTGAGATGAAATGGAGGACCTACAGTTTAACGTGGAATCCGAACCACGGTGGAGGCCTGGCATTCCCCACATTCACAAGATGTCTTGTCAGAGGTGAAGGAAGGGTTTGGTAATCAGATAAATCCGTGCCGGGGCCTGGGATTGAACCCCGGCCGCCAGCACAGAAGTCTGACACCTTACCCCTAGACCGCCAGGTCACCTACAATTATTATAATTGTACGGGATTGCATATTAATGAATCAAATAGCCAAAACTATTATTTATGCTTTTTAGTGGCCCTAAGCATGGGACGAATCCTGTATAGCTCAGTGATAAGAGCATTGGAGTACTAAGTCAAAGGTCCTGGGTTCGATTCCCGTGTCCAGGTGTCAATTTTCAGAAAAACATACTCTTTGGCTAAAATAGATTTTTAAATAAACTTTATTTTATTCGATGCCACAAGCTGGTCCATCAGCCAGTGGCGTATGCTGGATTTTGAAGGAGAAAGAGGGAGCATCAAAGCTACGTTCTTTTTTAGGGAGCGAAGAGAGAGGGTTGAACATAATTTTTATGTTATCTCTACAATAAATTTAAATAACGTTTTCATGATCTAGTAAAGAAGGGTGGGCTATGGGGGAAAATTGTATGTAAGCCCATATCAAAATAAAACAGTTATTGTTGTAATGAAAATAATATGTTGCACATTTATGGGTCTAAAACTACTTATTTATATATATATATATATATATATAATATATATGTTTGCTTGCTTGTATTTTTTACACAGTGCATGGTAATATCGCTACGAGTTTTACTGACGTAGGCTAGTAACGTTATAAATTAAAACAAAATACAAATGATTTTTAAAAAAACATAAAAATTTAGTTTAGGCTAATTATTATGGCATGATTATAAAAATCAAAGAATAATAAGAACTATTCACATTGATAATTTTATTTATAAAACACTCAGTAAAAATATTCTAGGATTAGAAAATATTTACGGTATTTCATTATCCAGGGCCTAAAGTGATGGTCAGATATAGTTTAAAGATCGTCCCTAGGCTTTGTACTTGAGCCTTAACATGAGTATTCATTTCCTAAAAGTAGGATGAGATTTTAATTTTGATTGAGTTAAAACAGTTCTTAGCCTTATTTTTTTTAATAACTATCTTGGAAAATTCTCGTTCTAAGTGCATCCTCAAACTAAGGTGTGGGTTTTTTTGGTGGGATGAACTCAAACTTGTGCCCCCTCTAGTCCCACATGGGTACGATACTGCTACCAGCAGCTTATACTGATTTATAGACAAAGGATGATGAAGGTGAATTTGAGCTTTGAAAATTTGATTTAATGAAAGAAATTCACCTTAATTTGCCTGGAGAGGATGGAAAACCATTGTTGCACAAAAAAACCGCTCAGGGTACATCCGGACAATATAAACTTTTACTCTCCTTTAATTCAGCTAAATCTTTAAGCGGGTGCAGGGTATTAGTGGTTTGTAGCTCATTACAAAAAGAAGGGTGCTAAAAATTCTGCTGTGCCCAGTTAAAGAATATCAATATAAAATCTAAGGTCTAAGGTGTTTGGGCTCTTAATCTCAACATATTATAATACAGTGAAGAATATATAAATGACCCAGAAAAGAGGTGTCGATCTTCTTGTATGTTTCACTTTTTAAGACGTGTTTGTATTACATAGCTACCTCAACAAGTCAATTTATTATTAAACCGGTCCTTATTTATGTGCAGTGGACGATTTTTTTCCCCCCCCCCTTCTCTTTAGTACAGTTAATTTGTATTGCAGCCATTACGTCACAGCAGTGATTTCCACCAATGAAACAGGTGGAGAAGGAGCCGGCGACACCAGCGCTTCCCAGCGGGAGAGTAGAAGAAACTTTCAAACAGTTGTGTGCTAGCTTGCGATGAAATCGAAGGGGCGGTCTCTTGTTGTTTTACAAATCTCTGTGTGTGGTAGTTTAATATCTTGTCAATAGATCACCGCAAAGATTTTCCCAGTTTTTAAAAAACAAATGGTAAATACATCATTTCTTGTCGTTTCATTTGCCGAGTGGTATTTGTAACGTATATTAACCGTTTAATGTTTTATTGCGTGATCCAATTTAAAAATTTCGAATAATCAAACGGGAAATAAATCATACTATCGTAATCGCGTAGAACTATGAACGTCGAAATTTAGTGTGAGAATAATATGTTGTTTAGTTATTAACTTAATTGCATATTTTTGGTCTAATTATTTTTTGACCTAAACTGTGTTAACTTTTATTATATATTTATTAATAGATAACAATATATTTATTTAAGTTCGAAGTGTTGAGTTCTACTTTGACAACAATACAAAACTAGCTTTTTATATTATTCTTGTCTTTAAAAAAAAGCCTCCTAATTTATACAAAGTGCTTTACTTTAAAATTATCATCGTTTCCTACTTAATAATCTTTCCCGTGTGTAATTAGTTTTATAAGTGAAATTGTAAATAAAAATGACAAGCCAGAAAGCTCACGTAGGTTTGGAATAGCTTGGCTGCTTTTAAATTTCGGACGAAATATAAACCCATTCTTTCGAGGATTATGGCAGTGAAGTGATGAAACATGAAAACTGTTTTATTATCATCAATTAAATCTAACATGATATGTTATATGGAATGTCGCCTTAAGTTTATTTGATAATGTTTTTTAAAATACATTTAAAATCGTGTTTAAGAAAATAGTGTTAGAGCCGAAAGTTGATTTGCCAAATAAGAATTTATAATTTATTAATTAGGCTAATTGACATTCAATATTATGTTTATCAAACAACTCTGTGATAGTAAAACAACGCAAGGTATAAAGAAACAGAAACCTTGATTTTATTTGATTAGCTCGGGAATTTGGTTATGGAGAGCCTTGTTGAGAGCTTCTATGTGAAAGTGAAATAGATAGAAAACTTGCAATGGAAACGAAGGCGAGTAACGTGATTGGAACTGTCCGGGAGTCCCGGCGGGCTAAGCTGGGCCGCAAATTGTCCCGCCGGCTGTCCCTCGTCACCAAGGTTCCCAACTTGCTCGGGGTGAGGTTGAAACAAGAGCTAGGGTCACGTGACTCGGTCCGGGGGGTTCGCCACCAGCAGCGCAGGAGCTTCGAGATCACCGCCCTGGCGCCCGATAAGACGCAGAGGATTGTAAGTACAACAGACACATTTAAACACAGGGTATTGTTTCTTCGAGCACATAAGACTTCTTGGCTCCGAACTACCGGTTTTGTCAGGTAGCGCACCATGCGTTAGAAACAGCAGGAAGAGAATATCAGCCACAGTGCATCCAGTAATTTAGGCTAATAGTTGGCACACCTGACTGGTCCGAGAGACCGAAGCTCGATACCAGTTGGTGGTACTCGTGAATATATTTTCAATTGGTTATGTTCATACTTCAAACGAAAACTGTTATAGCAGCCCCCCTCCCACCATCTTTAAAAAATCAGCTTCATCATTTTTTTTATTTACGTGCATTGCATCTTACTACACGTCCGGGCTTTTTAATATCCACACTAACGGAATAATAATAAATCTACAGTACAAAGGAAATGTACCCGAATTTGCCTAGAGGAAAATAGA
Source organism: Timema douglasi (assembly GCA_901482245.1). NCBI lineage: Eukaryota > Metazoa > Arthropoda > Insecta > Phasmatodea > Timematidae > Timema > Timema douglasi. The sequence goes on from CABEEJ010001854.1 coordinate 90,771, forward strand.
GGAACCATTTAGAGAACACCTTCAATTCACTCGGCTGAAATTCGAATCTCATTCTTTCGGTCACTCACAAATCAAATTAGAAGAGAGTGACGCCTTAATCCGTTGACCCACCCCCACCCCCATTTAAATAGGTATGAGGAACGTAATGTTGCTACGGTACCACTACTATTCTTGGTACAAGGAGCACATAACCTAACCCACTACATTCCAATCTTACCTAAAAAAGATTAAAATATAACATTTACAGAAAAAGCCAGATTTGTTGTAGTGACATCCTTATTAATCGCACTTAGGGGGGGGGGGCACAAGGACAAAGGCATCATTCTTGTCGAACATGGTTTGCCGGTAACCTGACTGGAATCCTGAACTATAGTACTAAGGATGATTTTCCTGATTAGTTTCTCTCTCTCTCTTTGCCCAAATGTGGGTACACTTATTCTAAAATTCTACCTACCTTTACTCTTTTCGATTAGTGTAAATGTGTGGCTAGCTCGGTTGGGTAGTAAGATACAAAGCATTGCACTTTATGGCCTCGCACATGTGCAAATATTGTCTCGGCGTTGTGATTTAGACGAAGACCTCTGACCGGTGGTTCAGAGCGTAGTCTCGGACGCCAGTAATCCCTCTGCCAAGAACCGAGTTGGAAGGTCTATGCTGTGACTCATTTCACGGAGCTGGAAGCAGCACTGGAAGGTTTTGTCGAGTATTTTATCTCGGAATGTCTGGCACTGGCCGGTATGCTAAGAGGTGGATTTCATCTTGCATCACTCCCCTTGCCCTTGTCCCTAAACCCAACTGTCATGGCTGCCAAGGAGAATAGTTCTTGTATAGTCGATTTGCTATGGAAAGAATTTTATCTGACAGTTCACACAGCTACAGTAGGATTCTGATACGAATTTTTTTTTAGAAAATACAGTCACATTTTGTTGCTGTTAGCATGGATAACATTTTACCACATGTTATTATTACTATTATTTCTAAGTTATTGATATTATATATCAAAAGTGACAGCTGTGGATTCCATGAAGTGTATGAAAGCAGGTTAAAAAAAACTTTTAAAGCTGTCAGATACTGTTCTTCCTACCATAATTCTTCTCTACTGGATCTACTTATGTACTGCTACGTCACACCACGTTTTTAACAACTGTCAATTTTGACAGATGCTTTCAACTTCGACAACTGAAAAAGGTAATCAATCCTTCACAATATTGGCCACTCTAAATATTTTTTAAATTTATTCTCAGAGTTTCTTGCGATGGCGATACAGGCATGGACTACGAAAAATTGAGAATAGCGCTTTTGGTATGCATGCGCAGTAGAAATGCGTTGAAAATCAACTCAGACATATTTAAAAGATAATTTAATATCACAGAAAAACAAATTTAATCATACATATGTGTCTCTCTACGCTTTAAATATCACAAATGTAAAACTACAGTTCTAAATGTTTGTACTAATAATTAAAATTTGATTTATTATAAAGTACCTATTCTTGTTTACAAACTCTTAGTAATCATTATATTTTAATTATAATTAAAAATGTAACTAACATAATTATTAAATATTATTTTTTACGAATTCATAATTTAAATAAATACAACTTTAAACTACAGTAGCCCCATGGTTTCTTTGGTGCTGAGTGACAGCTCACAGCTGACAGTTGACGACTTTGAAAAGTTACCAGACCAAATTATGTATCCCTACGCCGAACCATATGATATGCAAAAACATGTGTTTAGCAGCTGTCACTTCTGGCAGTCAAAATTTAGTTATATACCTAAATGTTGACTGTCAGCTGTGAGCTGTCAGTCAGCACCAAAGAAGCCATGGGGCTACTGTAATCATAGTTATGTCTTTAAACCAAGATCCACTAAAACACATGAATCGTGTACGAAGGCTTACAACTAGAACCAGTAACGGGCCGCGATTAAAAGTGGGGGCGTGGGGTGTTTCTGTTCAAGAACTCAACTTCGATAGTTGAGGGCTAATTTATGGAATGCTTACAGGACAGTCCCTACTTTCAAAACTAAGGGAATTACATATTTATACTGGGGAAAGCATGGAAAGCCAAAAAGCGGGTGAGTAAAATGGAATTTCCCAGCGTACCCAGTCAGGAACCCCTTTTAATCCGCTATACAATTATTTTGGTCAACTCTTTGTGAGAATTGTTGTCACTTATAATGAATGAGCCAGTCGAGAGTGGCTAGATCAGTCGCACTCGCGTGATCTTAGTTTCATTTGGCTCTGATCGGATATTAGTGGTGATACTTGTGATCACTTTCTACTTTGAATCCAGGTGGAAGATATTTGATTCTACGTGCAGTACAAGCGGGGATTTTACAGGCCAGTGGATGGGAACATTTTATTATATAGCCTAGTAATAAACTAAATATTAGTTGCTATTTGCCAGAGAAAAAAAATATCAAAGGGACGCGCTAGTAATGAGGTGTCCAAATTTGGTCAACCCTTGGCTATATCCCTCGCACGTTTATTTGGACATGAATCCCCAACACTCCTTATAAGGAGAAAGTTAATATAATGTCCACAAAGGGGAAACAGCACTCTTAATAATGTGAGATTAATGATATGCGATAACTTGCACTCGTCAAAAGAAATACTATTTTAACAAGTATACCACTAATATGTGCTCATCTGGGTGGCCTTGGGAAGGTACCTACTAGTCTACTCGAGAAGACTCTTGGTTTTATCTTACAATCTTATTACTGATATCTTCTTGAATTCGTTTCTCATGTTCAAGTCATCTTGGAATCGATTCCTCTACAATCTTTTGGACTTCTGTAAGCTATTTAATTTCTGACCCGGTTTCTTATTGTTTAATCCAACTACCAAGACAACGCTCTTAATTATTTTTTTTAGCACCGCTTCTTACTACCTTATCATGTTATACGCTCTTAATTTTAGTTGATATAGGCCTACCCCTACAGCTCAGTATTGGAAAGACACACCAACCAAACCCTAAACCGATGATATGACTTTTAGCGAAAAGAAACAAACTAATATCACAATGATGACTTTTCGACCTTGTTGTGAACCGAACCCGGCAATTTAAACTCTGTAAGATGACATACTACCGACTGAGTTATCTTAAGGCTTGCTCTGTTTTTCCATTCATACCCCATATATCTCCTGGGATATAAGTGTGTATAATATGTCAAAAATGGATGAACTGGTAGAAATACCAAGCCCTTCCATGAAAATGTAACTGCAAGTGCTCAGTCTTCAGGGCACAGTATTTTAGACCTACTGCCGGGAACCAAGTAAGCAGGTATCACCGTTTAATTTGATTGCCACAGGGAGGTTTTAACGCATATAAAAATACCTCAAACGTAGAGCAGCCAACATTCACAAAATTATACTTATCTTATAGCTGATAAAATTTACAGCTCCGGTCACAATGTCTTAGCTAGGTTTGTGGTGCTTGGGCGAATGATAAAATGCAACCGCCCCAATCCATCTCTCTTTTCCCCGTAATTTTATGTACGCCTTCAATCCCATTCATAAAATGTGCCCTTCATCTAACTTGTAAGGTAGCAAGGCTCATAGTGTAATTCGTCAAGGTAAGACTTCTACCATTCAGGGTAAACAGAGTGTACTGTACATAAAGAGGTAATCTGCTCATCACTTTGTAGATCTAACTTTAACATTGCTAAAAAAAACCAAAGCGTCTTTCTAGTCCTTGCAACCGTAAAAATGTCTGATATTTCAACATACATTTTATTTAAAATTTATCTTAGGCACTAAAAATTTACCAATGTTTCTCGCGTTTTTCAATTTGCCTCCCCTTCAACTTTTGTCGCCCGGGGCAACCGCACCACTCCCTCCCTTGCCTTTGTCCCGCCCTCTAGCTACGCCCCCGGCTATGGAAGACATGACCAAGCGCGTTTTGGGGGCTGTAAGTAGATCTGGTAACATTTTAAACGTTCAGATAATGTTCCTCCTACGACTGCAGTTGCTATAACAATCATTTAGAAGAAAGAATGGCTGGGAGCAGAAAGTTACGTCAAAGAGTGCGTGAGGTGGAGCAGGAGGTAAGGCTCTCACCATGCACCAGACAGGCCAAGACGGGATCTAATGGAGGTCAGTAGGACTGCTAGCTAACATACAGCTGACGGCCGACGGGTCTAACTTGACTAGGCCTACTTATCGAGGTAGACAGAACGTTAATGCTTGATAAGATTAGTTTATTGGAGTATTTCAAGTTTACTTTCTAAACGCATCTTTTTTGCTTTTCTTAAAATTGTGTTTTAGGCTTACTCCAAACACGAGGGCTATCTCGATTTAATCTAAGGAGTAGAAATGGAAGTGCTAGATTTGACGAAATATGCCAGCATTAATGAAGAAAGAGGATGAGAAAACCACGTTAGAAAAACTCTTCCCAACCCACTCGATGGGAAGTCGAGCTCGGACCTTCCCGTCAGGGGTGACGAAGTGCCTTAGACAGCTCAGATTTGGTCAACGCAGAGCTCTATCGCTGGCCTATTTCGGCACATTACTCTCAAACTAACTCAATCCAAGAAACAACGCTAAAACATCTCGGTCCAACCGGGGATGGTACAATACAACGCAGTACACCCCTCCCTTCATTCTCAAGGCTAATGTTAGTTTCAAATTCATCTTTCTTACCCTGATCTTGTAGGACATATAACACTATAATATAGATGTGTGCGTGTTCACTGGTACCTTTGTTTCGGTACTTTGTTCCCGGAAAATGCCACCATTTTCTTGTCTCACACAGGCAAACGTAGGATTGGGGTGGGAAGTTTAGAAAATATTAACTTTATTTTTGCGGCCTACATTGAATGATTACATTTGATTATTATTATTATTATTAGTAGTAGTAGTAGTAGTAGTAGTAGTAGTAGTATTTTATAGGTATTGATAATAGCTATCAAAAGTGACAGCTGAAAACCACATGACTTGACGTATGAATACTTGAAAGTAGAGCTAATAGTTTTTTTAGCTGTCAGATAGAGTTTTTCCTATGAACATTGGACACATACACCCCCCATTCGTGGGCTTGTAGACAACGGTATCACCCTCGTCTGCTGGTATGGCTCGCAGCTGATGGGTCCAACCCCTATAACACCACTCACTCCTCACTACAACGTATGTAAATGTTGACCAGACTTTGAAGCCTTTTATTTGCATAGTTTGCCGCAATATGAGCTCGCGCTTTGATCATTATATTTCGTTATTATGAAAGTGTGAGTATAACAACAGCTATTCATTTTATGAGATTGTTTTAGACAAAAAGTAATAATATTATTATTATTATTAGCACCGCGTCTTACTACCCGTTCGGGCTATACGCACTTACGCTAATGTGTAATAGTAAGGTGATTGTGAGATGAAATGGAGGACCTACAGTTTAACGTGGAATCCGAACCACGGTGGAGGCCTGGCATTCCTCACATTCACAAGATGTCTTGTCAGAGGTGAAGGAAGGGTTTGGTAATCAGATAAATCTATGCCGGACCGAGGATTGAACCCCGGCCGCCAGCACGGAAGTCTGACACCTTACCCTTAGACCGCCAGGTCACCACAAAAAAGTAGGCCTAATAGAAATCCTACGCGTATCTGAGATAAATAAATATTATATATGTTTTATTATTTTTAGTACCGCTTCTTACTACCAGTTCATGTTATATGATTATGTAGTAACTACGTCAATGGTTCTAGGGATTAGGAAGGTCATATTTAGAGGATTTACGCACATTTTTATTGAGAGAGATTGGAAAACTATTTTTGAAAGAGCCCCCTTTAGTACACCCGACCGAGATTCGAACATCAATCTTCCCGTCTTCGGTATTCTAGCCTAATGTGAGAATGACGCCTTAAACCATGCGGCCACCGAAGTGGGTATTATATTAAATAATTTGTATTTAAAATCTAATAATAGGTAGGCTATACGTGATGAATTATTGAAATAAATAATATGAAAAAACATAAGTGTGAATTTAATTCAAATACTCGTTTGTGTTTGAATTGAGCGTTTCTTTTACTTGGCTTATATGTCTGATTGAGTTTTAAGAGTTTACCTTATCATATAGATGTTTTACAACAGTTCTAGTTAAAAAAATTAAAAAATCAATTGTAGGTCTAGTTAAAACATACCTTTTATTCTTCACTTTTAAATTTCATTGACTTTATGACTGGCCTTAATATTCAGAAACATCATTAAAACTTTCACCCAATAGGGTTCAAACATGAATTCCCTCAGTTGTCGATAGTTGGCTGATAAGACTATTGCCTTGGTTCCTCAGTCTTTAATAACATATTTTATTTATAACGCAGAAGAACCGGGCGTTGCTCGTGAGAACGCTTTTATTTGCTTCAAACAAATAGAAGAAAAAATAGTTTTATTTCTTCCGGCCCAGTTTTTAATTAATTTAATAAAATAAAATCCAAATTTTAAATTCCGGCTTCGAGGTGCACATGTTCTTGCACATGTTCGTTAACATGTGCTACCTATTTATGTTTTGAAATTCAGACCTCTGCGTTAGATAAATATCGTGCAACGCTCATGACAGACAAAGTCTTAATTTTCTTAGTAGTAGTTGATGACCTGGGGGTCTAGGGGTAAGATGTAAAACTTCTGTGCAGGGGGTGTGGGGTTCAATCCTAGGTCTTGGCACAGATTTATCTTATCACTAAACCCTTCCTTCACCTCTGACAAGACGTGTATTAATCACATCTTGTGAATATGTGGAATGCCAGACCCCACCGTCTTTCAGACCCCACGTTAAACAGTAGGTCCTTCATTTCATCTCACAATCACCCTACCATTACACATTAGCGTAAGTGCGTAAACCCCAACGGGTACTAAGACGTGGTGCTAATAATAATAATAATCTTAATTGTTATAGATAATAGTTGACCAATTTAAATACTAAACAATATGTAAAAAATGTCTTTCCCCCCTTCCCACTGTACCGAGCTAAATTTGACAAAAAAAAAAAATACTGTATGTTTATTGTGCATAACCTAACAAATTTAAATGCTTTCACAATCATGAGCGATCATTTATAATAATTTATATGTATTTTACTAATAAGGTCCGTTCTCGTCACCTTAATAATATTTTCTCTACTCACCATACTACCTAAAACCTTAAAATTAAAACGTATTAGTTCAACTTTCTCTATAATATTTGAATTGCACGAGTGCTAATATGTAGGGATACTAGCGTTTTTTGGCTGCAATGTCTGACCATTGGATCTAAAGCGTAGCCAGCTGTACATCTTAGACCTTGGTTGAAGCTAGAATCCCAGCCGGGAGTTATAACGAGTTTTTGTTTCTAAACTGTTTTCCATATACCCCCACGCAAATTCGGGTACATTTGCTCTAAAATTCAACCTTCCCCGGCTAGGCCGGATGGATAGTAAGAGACGGTACACGTAAAAACCACTTTCATATATTCACACATCAATTCATGTGAATACAACTGTCACTTTTAATCGATACTATCAATAGGTACTTCTAAAATAATTATAATAAAATGGTAAAATGTTATCTTTGTTGAGCACAAAAACATGTTTGTATCTACTCTAAGGTATTTCCCACTATGTGCCTACTGTACCTCGCAAAACAAACGCGCTTTATCAGAAGTTATCTTCACAGTCGAACCGAACAAGACGCATTTTGATAACTTTTGTCACGTGACCGGAAAGATCCCATTATAAATAACACTAAAATATGAAACGCTTGGTACACCCCTCCCTCCCGTGCAAACACTCTCCGGCACGGAGCAATTTACCGTGTTGTTGATAAAACATTCTTAGAACTTGTCATGAAGCAAACATTTTACTTTTACTGTTCTCTTTATCAGACACAAATTTGTTGAGTCCAATAACTGAATAGGCCAACGTTGCTAATAACACCGTATTTAATCATAAATTAAGTCCGAGCTAGGTGACCTGGCGGTCTAGGGGTAAGGTGTCAGACTTCTATGCTCTCGGCCGGGGTTCAATCCTCGGTCCCGGCAAAGATTTATCTGATTATCAAACCCTTCCTTCACCTCTGACAAGATATCTTGAGAATTTGGGGAATGCCAGGCCTCCACCGTGGTTCGGATTCCACGTTAAACTGTAGGTCCTCCATTTCATCTCACAACCACCCTACCATTACACATTAGCGTAAGTGCGTATAACCCGAACGGGTAGTAAGACGCGGTGCTAATAATAATAATAATAATAAGTCCGAGCTAGCTAAATTTTGGTATTATTTTCATTTAGTTCTTATAAATAATAAATCAAAAGTCCCCTATCAATCCATCGTACGGAAAATATTTTACAGCGCGTAGTAGGCGTAAAATATTAGTTTCAAGTTAATATCTCCATATCTATTGGTCATATGACTAAAAGGGCTCACCCGAATTGCGCCAATTCTCTTAGCTCGGACCCGAATTGCGCCAAGAGATTAAAAGTGCCCCCCCAGACCGGACCCGAATTGCGCCAATACCCCCCTTCCCAAGACAGGACCCGAATTGCGCTAACTCGGAACATAAACAAATATTAATGCTATGTCTGGCGGTAAGAAGGACACAAGTCAAAAAATATAATTTAGTTAACTATATTT
>CABEEJ010001854.1:111685-133104 GCA_901482245.1 Timema douglasi
TTTTGATAATGTATCCCACACATCTTTTGAAAATTTACAGTTCTTAATATGTCTAAGTTCACTGGGCGATATAATTAAGGTAAGATCTGACCTTGCATTGAGATCTTGTTCCTTCCATTTCATTATATCTGCATCATTGGTTGTGGAGCATTTTTCTTGACCAGAAACATATTTCCATAATCCATTTCTTATCAAAACTGCTTGTGCTTGAAGCTTCCAAGTATCGTAGTTATCCTTTTTAAGTGGCTCGATACGATAGTTTACAAAATTTGCCATGACAAAAAAATATTGTTTAACTAGCAGCGCGAACTAGAACACTTTCACAATCGACGAGCACAACTTAATACTTTCATATAAACTACAATAACTTACAGCAGTTTTAGAATGAGTTACTTCATTTATTTTGAGCACATGTCTGGGCCCATAACCTGTAGTAATTCAAAGAATAATTATATCCCAAGAACTAATTTATTAGTTTGTTGATACATATTATTTAAGCATAGCAACGGTAGCAAGAAGAGTAAACAACATCATAGAGGAATAAAAAACAATCATGACAGTATCTAGGATTAACATATTATAATAAAGTGCACACAAGTCTTTGGCGAGTGATTAATTGTTCATTGTTTTGTCTTATTTCAACAAGAACTAGCCTAAGCATGGGTGCAAGCTACTATATATATATTTTTTTTTTTGCGTTTTTTTAAATATTGCCGAAAAGAGGAAATTCTGCAGAAAAATAATTACTAGAGAACAAAACATAGGAAAAAAAGAAGATTTTTATAAGTCCGACTAAGTAAATGAATTGGCTGTATTTAAGTGCTGCAAAGTTATTTGAACTTTCCATGTGTATTCTAAGACCTTAAAAACATAGGGGTAGACACCAATTTTACTTTTCTAGGATTAAAACTATAGGAGTTAGGTATTTTACGACTATATTGGACGCCATCTTGAAAATTGGGCCCTTCCGGTGGTCAAGATTTGGTAAATTTTTAGTACGTTACTCAGCACACCTGATACTACAAAAAACCATTGAGAAACCTTTTGTAGAAATTTTTTGAGAGTCTAACCGTATTTTCAGCCGACTAAAAGGAACCTTAAAGGTATACAGCAAAGAAGAGTTAACACGGTGGGCCAGCTACTGAGACATGACAGTTTGACGAAGATATTATTATTTAAAGAGATGTGAATGGAAGAAATTCAAGAGGGAGACCAAGATTGGAGTACATGAATCAGATAGCGAATGATGTTGGCAGAAGAAGGTACAGGGTGACCCATGGAAAAGTAACCCGCCTCCTACATCCAGCAGGCGCCTCACTCTGAATTGGAGGAGGTCAATCTCCTTCCACTCATATTGTGACATGAAGAATGAGTCAATAAAGCTTTAGACAATCAGTTCACTTGCTCATGTTTCATGCTTCATGCCACAATATGGATGGAAGGAGATTGACCTCCTCCTATTCAGAGTGAGGCGCCTGCTGGATGTAGGAGGTGAGCTACTTTTCCGTGGACCACCCTGTACAAAGATGTAAAACAATTCAGCCCAAGATAGGCAAAAGTGGAGAGTTTCAGCAAACCAATCGCAAGATTGATGACCTAATAAAAGTCCGACACTTTAGCTCAGTCGGTAGCTTGTCTTTCTACTGAGCAAAGAATTCCGGCCCGGGTTCGATTCCTGGCATGGCTGAAAAATGTATCATTAAGGATATGTGGATTTCCACTTTCACAGTAACAAATTAATGGCCGGAGAGGGGTTGTTGTGTCTGTTCTAGATCTAAGTTAGTTTATAAGTCGGTTCAGAAAGTCCACGTTATATATCTAAAATATATAAAAATAAATTTAGAAAATTACCTTTAATGATGAGTTCAGTACCCAATCACCTTGGTGAAAAATAAACCATTACATTGAGGTAAGTTTTGCAACTGAATTTCCACCCACTTTTGATCGCTCCTTGTAAAATATACTTTTGAATAATAATAATATTTAGCACCACGTCTTACTACCCTTTCGGGTTATACGCTTTAAGTACTAATTACTCTAATGGATTAGGAATTGGGAAGGTTGAATTAGAGGAAGTGAACCCGCATTTGCGTGGAGGGAGAGTGGAAAACCATTTAGGAAAAACCACCCCCAGTTCACCCGACCGAGATTCGAACCTAGATCTCCCCGTCCTCAGCAGTCGAGCTCAATATGACAAGCGCGTTAGCCAACTACGCCACCGAGGCGGGTTACTTTTGAATAATTTATGTTGAATAAAACCCTTAAAAACACTATAGAAAGCTGTGCTAAAACACATGCGGCTGAGACTAGACTGCTTCGAGAGGAGTAGGGCCGTTGCAGCCAGAGCTGTTAACAACAGACGCATGCGGTCGCTGCACGTAAGGAAATGAATGATTCCATAGATAAATGTGTAGCAACCCGTTGCGACCGTCTCTGTTGGAATGTACCTTTAAGGCGCTACTCTCGTAATTGACTAGACTGCCAAAGATAGGGGGATTGAGGTTCGATCACAGTCGGGTATAATGAGAGTGGTTTTCCCTAAATGTATTTCCACTCTCTCTCCACGCAAACGTTGGTACACTTTCTCTGGTACATAAGCGTATAACCCAAACGGGTAGGAAGAAGTGGTGCTAGAAATTAAAATTAAAAGAACCCTCCAACATTTTACTAACTCTGACATTGAAATGTCATATTTAACTTGTTTAATTATGAAGTGGTACAGTAGCCCCATGGCTTCTTTGGTGCTGACTGACAGCTCACAGCTGACTTCTGACAGTCAACATTTAGGTATATACCTAAATTTTGACTTTCAGAAGTGACAGCTGCTAAACACATGTTTTTGCAGATCATATGGTTCAGTGTAGGGATACATAATTTGGTCTGGTAACTTTACAAAGCTGTCAGTCAGCACCAAAGAAGCCATGGGGCTACTGTACCTCTACCGCCTGCTCAGGCCCGGATTTAGTCTGCATGACGCCCTAGACCGAAATGATCTGTCACCTGCTTAATAAGAGCAAAATTTCGAATTTCTATAGAGGAGAAAAGTTTGAAACCGTTGATAGGGAGATAGTTTTAGTACAGAAGAGTCAAGAAAAGTGAAGTTAGCTGAAAGTTAAAAAATATCAATGAAAAGTAAGTATAAAAAATAACGTCTTGCTTTATGTAAAAACAAAACCTTCACTTTTTCATAACATAACCTCTCTACAACTTTTCTTGGTCATCTCATTATTTTGTTAACAATAATTTAATGTAGAATTTCACTTGTGCATAAATAAAATCCTTTGATGACACTGGCAGAAAGAAGATAAATTTTACTTTACATTCACTTTTAGCCGGTGTCCGGTGAAAGGCAAAGCTGTGTAACTGTAAGTAAAATATCTTTGTTCAATGATATAAAGTATTTAAGTACACATGCCAAGGTTATTCCAATATCTACCTCTAGACAGTATTGCAACCTGGTGAAGTATTTATAAATATACACTCATACAATTTATCCACAAAATATAATGAAGATAAAGCTATCTATTTACGCTTAAGTCTTGAAATGTTTACGTAAAAGGACATTATATACTATATTACATTGGTATTAGGTAAGATAGTGAATCGGACAGTGTCACTAGCTGTTTCTCTTACCACACTTCCCCTATTTCATCTTTAGAGTTTCGAATTTACCAACACCGCGAGTGCTCCAATCACTACACGCAAAGCAAATACCACAGTTTACCTACACACTACAGGCAAGCGGAACATTTCAGACAGGAAGCTCGGATATTAACAAGTAGTTATTATTATTATTAGCACCCCGTCTTACTACCCAACAAGTAGTTGCTTGTGTTTTTTTTTTCCTTAACTCTGTTGGCGCCTCTTATCAAGCGTCGCTCTAGGCACGGGCCTAGTGGGAAATCCGGGCCTGTGTCTTAACTGCCGAATTTCAAAATGTTCTACACCTCATAAGTTTTTTTCTATTTATAGACCTTCCAATTTTCTGGAGCAAAATTTTGAAATTTCACAATTTTGACTTTTCTGGCTGTATGGGGTATTCCTTCTTTCTGCTTAAATAAATCACTTGAAAGCTGTGAGCAGGAACTCCATTTTCAAAGGCCGTTGTTGGATTGTGGGAAAATATGCCACGGTCATACATCACTGCATTTGTGTTAGTGTATTATTTTAATCGGAAAGATTGTCGTGAAATGTCAAGATGACCTTGACACAAATTTACATAACTTTTTCCTTACATAATACTAGATATTAAATAGCACGTTTGTGAAAATTAGTTTCGTTGTTTATTTTTAATCAACGATTCCCCAAATGGGAAGCTCAAGGCCGAACAACACAGACTGTCCCTTAATTAAAGAGGTTCAAGCCCTTTCTATTTTGAATAAAACGGTCACCCGCTGCTGTGGCCGCGTGTTATATGGTGGCGTCACTCTTGCAATAGACTAGACTGCCGATGACAGAGATATTGGAGTTCAAATACTGGTCTGATGTACTGAGGGTGGTTTCCTAAATGATTTTCCACTCTCACTCCATGTAAATGTGGGTACACTTTCTCTTTATGCAACCTACATCCCCTCTAACCCACTAACACAATTATTATATATGCGCTTAACATGAGCAGGTTTAGTAAAACGCGGTGCTAAAAAAAAGTTTGTAATTTACGAAGGCCGTTAATATAACAATAGTACGTAAACATTTTATCTACACGTAGTGGATAAAATAACACATATAAAGTAAACTGAAGAATCCTGGTAATTGCGGTAACTGCGATAACTGTAATAACACAATCTAGCCTACAAACTCCATTTTCTCTCTTTTCGGCCATGTTAACTATTCTTAATTTTAGGGCTGGATAGGTAAGTCCAAAAACCCTTCTGATAAACCTTAAAAACCTATAAACCAAGTTTTAGCCAGATCGGTAAACTGGTATCGACTCTAGTTCCAGCAAGACAGACAGACAGCAGTGCTGAAACAACTTTTTTTGAGTTCAGCGGGCCATGAAACGTCGACATCCATACAAATTTTGAATTTGATTTTTTATTAACGATCCCAATAGGCCTACTTCCTTTCTTTTCGGGGTCGTGAGAAAGTAAAAGTAAAAAATTAGTTTTTAAATAGCGTTTTGTTAATCTTTATTGGACAAGGTGTTGGGACACTTATTCATCTCCAAGTAAAAATATGTTAACAACGAAATGCATCTGCATTGCTGGTCACGTGGTAAAAGGCGCTATGTTCGCAATATGCTGTATTGCTTGGAGTTATAATTCCGGCCTGATTTGCTGAGATTTTTTCCTAAATTGTTTTTCGCTCTACTGCCACGCAAATGCATATACAATTCATTTACATTTTACTTATATCATCTTAATTTATTAGGGTAATTAATATGCCCGGACAGGTCGTCGGACGCGGTCCTTGTTGACGCCAGGGTCGTACCCAGAGTTTTTTTAAGTGTTTGTGGGAGGGTTGTGTCGGCAGTGACTCGTGGGGAAGTTTCCCACTAAGAACTGGCAATTTTTTTGAAAAAACTTTAAAACCCTTTCTGGTTTAAAATGATTTAAATATAAATTGGTGTTGTAGTTGTTATGATTTTTATAAGACACTAAATAAGTTACTTACTAGTATAGACATTGAGAAGCAATAAAAATATATTTGCCAATCCGCTATACTTTTGGGAGAGGTTAGAACCCCGAAACACCCCTTCTCGTTACGGCCCTGATCGGTGCTCCCTTCCTCCGTTGTAAGAACCGTAACTAATAGAGGAAAAGGATCAGCAATTAGTTTGTTTTGAACGGCGCGTGCTACTTTCTACTTAAGACGAGTGAGACAGATTGTTCTGTTTGTCGGATGAAAGGGAGAAGCAGGTCAAACAGGTCAAGTGACTTTAGCTTGGGGGAGACACCTCGACTAGGCTGGGCGCTTGCCTGTCAAGGAACAAGAGCGGCCGTGGTAGAGTGCACTATGTCGTTGGATTCGCACTTCATTTGGTTGCGCTGCCAGAAAGTCTGGGCTCCAATCCCAGCTGGATGGTGTTAGTTTCATAATGACTTCCCTTCCCTTTCCCCTCGCAAATGCTGGTGCATTCTTTCTAGGATGCCCTCTTCATCTCCACACCTTAGGTTAAGTCGTTAAAAGGTTTTGTATGATGGATGCATGAATAATTATATTAACAAGGGAAGAAGGATAAATTTCAAGGAAAATCACCAAAATTTGCCTGTTAAGATTATGGAAAATTACTGTGAGATAAGTTTAATATTGAGTCACTTCTATACTAAGATGGTATGGCCTATACATTACATAGCCAGTTAACAATTTTAGAAGACATCGACAATACAACATGTGGAATATCCACTATTAACCAGAAGTCCCATTATTTGGCTCAGAATGGTCAAAACGGACATAATTAGTAAAAAATGAGTGCTTCAGGGTACAGGGTTGGACGTATAGATGAATTACTTAGAGTACAGAAAAAGTTCAGTGGCTTAGAGGGGCTAGCTAGCTACAGGTCCAGGTGACCTTGGTTCCATTTCTGACAATGCTAAGAATTTTTTTGTATCTGTACGACGCTATAATTCAGTGGTTTAGGGAGAATAGTTGTAGATCCAGGAGTCCCTGGTTCCATTAATTCTGACGATGTTAAGGAAAATTGAGTATCTGTACGAAGTGATGATTCAGGGGTTTAGAAAAGTTGGTTGAAGATCCAAGAGTCCTTGGTTTCGTTCCTGATATCGCTAAGTAAAATGGAGTATTTGTGTGAAGTGATTCAGTGGTTTAAAACTGGTTGCAGATACACGGGTCCCTGGTTCCATTATAATTGTATATCATTGTCCTATGAACAAGAATCAATATCTCACTAAGCCTATTATAAAAAAAAAAGTATGTAGATTAAACGAAAACATTTTTAGAAATTTAAATTAGATATCTTTATTTCAATTTCGTAAATTGACCTAGTACAAATATCGCTTTAACCTGGACAAAATGTGGTGGGGATTGTGTAACCTGGATGCCAACCTTGTACGCTCGATCACAAACTATAGTCGCGTGCAAAACTACTATAAGTCTTGTAGGCCCCTACTATCAGGTACCTGTTTCATGAAGCTACAAGTCTACATGTATTTACAAGAGAATTCACTTGTAAATGGTAAGAAATGAGAAAATTATGTTTTATAAAGCTACAAGTAAACATTTGTAACTAATACAACTGAAACTTTATCACTTGAAATGATTTTATACATGTAGAATTATAATTTGGTTCTTAAAGGGTTGTTTGTACATAATGAGTTCAGTAGCCTATACTACTTTAATGAACAAATCATCTGTGTAAACATTTTAAGTAACATGTATATTATGTTTATATACTTATGATGAGGGTGTAGACAAATTGACAACTGTACAGCATACTCCTGATGTATCTTAATTTTAATATATTAATATCGTAGTTCAGTAGACAGTACGTCATAATCCTAATATGTCTGCAGTCATCATAACGTGTAAATACCGCCACGTCGCTATTACATTCAATAAGTGAACAAACGTTTATTTGCTAAAGGAGGGAGAAAAAATGCTAATAACTTTCAACTCCATAATTTGCAAAAGCAAATAAAAGCTATTTCCCAACCGTAAATGTACTTGGGTGACATTGAACATTTCCGTAGCGGTTTGATCGTTGATTGTACTGACGAAATCCTTGTTTGAGGGCAGGTTCAATGTAACAATTTAATCATTGAAGGATGTTATTGAAGAGTTTTCTGACCTTTATTTGGACGCTTCGCTCCAAAAGTAGATTGACAAATAAATACTATAACGACAAATTTATTTTTTGTATTTTATGCGCGATTATCAACGCTTACCTTAGTCAGATTGTAGACACATCAAAATAGACGCATTCACTTTATATGGTAAAATAAATTATGGATGCAATTCTAAAACCACCCTTATTTCCTTCCACAACTCTCAACCTCAAAATAACAAGATAAAACATAATATAATATTATAAACATAGTAATTATTTTATTATGTATATATACATATATAAATATAATATTGTTATGGTTTGAAATGTGTAGGCTATAAGTCTATTTATATCCTAGGAAAACAGGATGAGGAAGGTAAACAGTGCCATTACGGACCATCAAATGAATATATGTAGCTTGATACATCAGGATGAGGAAGGTAAACAGTGCCATTACGGACCATCAACTGAAGATATGTAGCTTGATACATCAGGATGAGGAAGGTAAACAGTGCCATTACGGACCATCAAATGAATATATGTAGCTTGATACATCAGGATGAGGAAGGTAAACAGTGCCATTACGGACCATCAAATGAATATATGTAGCTTGATACATCAGGATGAGGAAGGTAAACAGTGCCATTACGGACCATCAAATGAATATATGTAGCTTGATACATCAGGATGAGGAAGGTAAACAGTGCCATTACGGACCATCAAATGAATATATGTAGCTTGATACATCAGGATGAGGAAGGTAAACAGTGCCATTACGGACCATCAAATGAATATATGTAGCTTGATACATCAGGATGAGGAAGGTAAACAGTGCCATTACGGACCATCAAATGAATATATGTAGCTTGATACATCAGGATGAGGAAGGTAAACAGTGCCATTACGGACCATCAAATGAATATATGTAGCTTGATACATCAGGATGAGGAAGGTAAACAGTGCCATTACGGACCATCAAATGAATATATGTAGCTTGATACATCAGGATGAGGAAGGTAAACAGTGCCATTACGGACCATCAACTGAATATATGTAGCTTGATACATCAGGATGAGGAAGGTAAACAGTGCCATTATGGACCATCAACTGAATATGTCTAATCTGTGGCAAAATGATGGGAGGTGAGTTTGAAACTAACAGCGCAAGTACTAACGTAGGTAAATTATAGAAATATATCCCAGGACCTTTCTAGATGAATTCTTTGTCGAGCACATTGCCTGTGTGTTCCACACAGCTACAGTAGCCCCATGGCTTCTTTGGTGCTGACTGACGGCTTTGAAAAGTTACCAGACCAAATTACGTACCCCTACTCCGAGCCATATGATCTGCAAAAACATGTGTTTAACAGCTCTCACTTCTGACGGTCAAAATGTAGGTATATACCTAAATGTTGACTGTCAGAAGTCAGCTGTGAGCTGTCAGTCAGCACCAAAGAAACCATAGGATTACTGTAGTAACAGGAACGTATATCTCTCAGTTGTAACTTAGTTCCTGCCTTGTTAGCAGCCAGATTATCTTCTCCCTTGAGGTAGGCATCTCCCTCGTTCCACGCGCGGCGGTCCGTATGTGCTCGGCTCTCACATGAAATGTTATCACGTATTGACACTTTCCAATGTCCCGACTGACTTCCACAAATATTGACGTAGTCACACGAGGGAAATACAGAGACAGGAATGTGACAGCAGAATAGTGTCTTGAAACTTGATTTTTGTGGCTGAGCGGCCAGAGAGGCCGACTACAGGTTCCCACAAACTATAACTTAACCTGAAACACCCCAATCCCGTAGCGACGTCCGAGATATCCGCGCATTTATATTAATGGGGTATAAACTAGAAAGGTAGACTTATAAATAACTGTGCCTTAATTTGCATGAGGTAAGAGTGGGGAAACCATTTAAGAAAAACCACCTCACTAGACCTGGCTGGTATTCGAATCCTGACCTCCCTCCCATCACCATCAAACTAGAGAAAACGAGACTAACGCCTTTGTCTACGTGCTCACTGATTGGGGCTGATTGAGAACGTTGAAGAACAGCTAATCCTCAGAGGATAAGAAATTACTCCTAATTACTCTAATCTTCGTGTGGCGCGATTTTTAAAATTTTAATAAGTGCTATTTAACGTGCACTTTCTAAAACAACGATATCAGCCCACGACTTAAACACGAGCTTGGCGAACGAACAAACACAACATCCAGTCCTATATTGTAATGTTTTTAGTTTTATGCTTTATACCAAACAACAATTTTAACATGCTTTCGCAGTTATTATAACACACACACACACACATACACATACATATATATAATATTAACACTGCGTATTACTAATTGTTCAGCCTATACACAATTATCATTACCAATAAAATGTAGAGCTTATGTATCTGTCTGTCATGAACGTTGCGCGATATCTACCGCACGCAGAGGGCTGAAATTTAGAAAAAATAGGGGTCCCTGTGCACGAAAATGTGCATCTCGAAACAGGAATTTTAAAATTTGATTTTTTTTAAATTAACTAAAAACTGGGTCGGAAGAAATAAAATGAAGAGGTTTTTTTTCTCTTTGAAGCAAATAAAAGTGTTGCCAGGGGTAACCATGCAATCCATCCTCTGAAGTTTCGCAATCAACTTCATGATAAGATTAAGTATTATCGTTATTATAAACATCAACTGCAAGGATTGTGTGGAGGAATCTTATCTAGGAAGACTAGCTTTCAATCCTATACGGGTGCATTTTTGTGATTTTAAATTATTTGTAATGCTAGTCAAGTCACTGTCCTAATCTTATTACCTTAGGGTAGATAATTTAAATCATGACACGTACATGTAAATATATATTGGCTGTGTCAGCTATTAAGTTTAACGTTACTATTTGACAAAAACTTCCCCTGACCTGACTGAGTCTGATATACTGGAAGGAGAAACGACCACATCTATAGGAAACCTTAGTTTAAGTATGATTTTGATAGGAATAACAGTAGAAGCTAGTTACTAAAGTTACTAAAACAATTTTAATATATTCATAAATCAAGTAATATTATCTGCAGCTGTCACTTTTGGTCGATACTAACAATACCTATAAAATAACACACAAAAATATAGGACAATGTTATCACTGTTGTCCATAAAGAAATATGTTTGAATTTTCTCTACTGTTCCTCCAACCAAAATCAGGGTATACAATAAAATCGGTTGACTATGTAACTTATAATAATTATCTTGAAGTATTTTAAGTTAACGTAAATTATACATAAATGCATATCACTTTTCCTAAAACAACAAACACAAAAAAAAAACTGCATTGGTGGTCGAATGGTGTAAGACCTCACTGTAGCAAGACTGGTTTTCCGCTGATGAGTAAGTTGGAGTTAGAATCTCAATTGGGTGTATTGTGTTTTGTTTGCTGATTTACCACGCAAATTTGGATACATTTCCTCTAAGTAATGTATTCCGCATTTTTATCCAGTCGCCGTAAATATGCGGATATCCCGCTGGCCAGATAGCTAGACGTAGTGCAGGAGAATTATAATCTCTGAAAGCAATTCAAGTAGGCAACTTCTGGTATTAAAAAGTATATGATTTGTTTTATTACACTAGTACTCTGATTAATACCAGATAACTAATCTCATGTAGCATGATGAAGAGGGTGATCGTAAAGGATATACACCAACATTTTTCTGTAAAGAGGATGAGGAAACAAGTTGCACTCTGCCGAGGATGAAACCATAAATCCCCTTGTAAGAGTATTTGGTATTTCTTCATTGAATGGTCGAGTCTGGGCGTTACTCTGTCTCCAGGAGAGGGCGTCGTGCTGCCTCCAAGAGGCGCAGTAAGGCACTACGCATCACTTGACAACGGACGGAAATGGGGCTTGGCCAGCTAAGCGGGGATAAGACAAGATGAGTTTGAGAATGAAACAGCGTTGAATATTCAGGTTCACGGTCAACAAGAGTTAACGTGTGCTTTAAGACAAGCGCTTGGGAATATAATAATTAATTATATCTATTGTAGCAGTTAATTTTGTATGTGGTGATATACCATGGTAACTTACATCCTTTACCACAGTATATATATTCTACCATTGTATATGAGTGATGGACGATGCATCGTGGAAGACGTTAGGGGCCTATATCTCTATGATATATCGTCTACTGCAATATATAGCCTGATCTACAACAGTTGTGATCTGGTGTTTCATGGACCTTGTCAAGTTTATTTTTATTATTTTAGATTACTGTAAGTAAGAAGTTAGAGATACTAATCATCAACTATAAAATAATATGATCAACTAAGCATTGGAACTCTGAAATAATTAATCTTTCGTGTCCTGAATTCTATGTAAGTAAACTTAGCTAAATTGAAACAAATACAATGCAACTCGGTAATGCATCGTCCTTCTCGGCGAGGTATCATTATACTATTGATGCATCGTCATTCTAGGCATTCTAGCCATTCTAGGTGACAAACAAACTTTCGACACATCGTCCTTCTCGGCGAGGTATCATCATACTATTGATGCATCGTCATTCTAGGTGACAAACAGACTTTCGACACATTGTCCTTCTCGGTGAGGTATCATCATACTATTGATGCATCGTCATTCTAGGCATTCTAGGGGACAAACAGACTTTCGACACATCGTCCTTCTCGGCGAGGTATCATTATACTATTGATGCATCGTCATTCTAGGCATTCTAGGTGACAAACAAACTTTCGACACATCGTCCTTCTCGGCGAGGTATCATTATACTATTGATGCATCGTCATTCTAGGTGACAAACAGACTTTCGACACATTGTCCTTCTCGGTGAGGTATAGTCATACTCTCGATGCATTGTCCCACTTAGCGATGCATTGTACTGTTTACCAATAATTGAATGCCGATATAGAATACAAACATGGTTTAATTTATTGATTGATGGTAAGTTTTCTATACCCATTACGTTCGTAACTGAAAAGACTTTCATTTCCAATTTGAATTATTCCAAAATATTGTTAAGTAATTTAAACTAATAAGAAATTAAAGTTGTCAAACATATTATTGAGTTGTAAGATTTATCAGTTTGTCGTTTCACGGTCGCAATCGCCCCACCGTTGTTTGATCTTGAATTGTAGGCAGAAGGTCGAGTAGAGTCTTAGAGTAAGCCTGTTTCATGACATCCACGTTGAATCTCGCCTTATTTTTACTTAATACGTGTTTAATTTTATTTTATGAAGCACCTTGTCTTACTACCGTTTTAATTACTCTAATATGTTAGGGATGAGGAAAGTTGAATTTAGTAAATATGTATCCGCATTTGCGTGAAGGTAGAATGAAAAATCTTTTAGGAAAAACATCTTCAGTACACCCGAATGGGATTCCAACCCCGATCTCCCTGTAATCGGTAGTCTAGTCTATTGCGAAAGTGACGCCTTAGACCCAGCCTGTGCTAACCAAAGCAGGTACGTTTTTAATCTTTTATTAAAAATATTTTTGATTGTTGGAGAAGAATAGCTATAAATATATCAAATCTATTTACTGCTTAAAAAAATTGTATCGAGTTTCTATAAAGCATAATTATGTGTGTTATAGTTAATAAATAAATCTGTACTAAAATTAGATCAGAGCTCAAAAATTAACGGTCGCCAGACAATCATTAAGCTTAATTTTTTTAATAATAATTTTAATTCCAATTTTAAAGAATGTAGGCCTGTAAGCTTAACAAAGATTTCTTCACTCAAATGTTTATTCCTGGCAGTACATTCTAGATACCGGTTTCTTTATTGATCAGAGTTCATGACTATTATATTCTGAAAATTGAAAAATGACACTTGGGCACTGGAATCGGACCCGGGACCTTTGGCTTAGTACGCCAATGCTCTACCACTGAGACCCGCCTCGGTGGCGTAGTTGGCTAACGCGCTAGTCTTGTTGAGCTCGACCGCTGAGGATGGGGAGATCGAGGTTCGAATCTCGGTCGAGTGAAATGGGGGTGGTTTTTCCTAAATGGTTTTCCACTCTACCTCCACGCAAATGCGGGTTCACCTCCTCTAATTAACCCTTTCCAATTCCTAATCCATTAGCGTAATTAGCTAGTATTTAAAGCGTATAACCCGAATGGGTAGTAAGACGCGGTGCTAAATAATAATAATAATAATCTACCACTGAGCTATCCAAGAAACGCCCCGTGCCCAGGGTCATTCTTCACTTATATTTTAAGGCAGAGTCCATGATGGACGTGCGGAAATCGTTGGCTACAAATGTGTGATTTTATTAAGATCGCTGCCTTAAAATAGGAGTGAAGAATGACCCTGGGCACGGGAATATTCCTGGTTAGCTCAGTGGCATTGGCGTATTAATCCAAAGGTCCTGGATTCGAGTCCCGTGTTCAGGTGTAATTTTTCAATTTTCAGAATATATCTAGATGGAGTAAATTATCACTAAAAGCGTATATAATAGCTTTGGCTATTTGATTCTTCATGACTATTACCAAAATAATTCTCCACATTTTTTAAAATCTCCTCTATCCCGCCCCCTGGCTGAACATAACCCTGGTAACTCAAAAAATTAAATCGCGATATATCGTGAATACCGGTTTAATGCAGACGATGTATCGCGATGTCAACATTCTTGAATCGCTCAGCCCTACTTTCCACACAAATACTGATGTATTTTCATTTAGCTATATGATACTTTTAGCACTTTTCTTTAGACTGATTTATAATCTCTCTGGATTACCCTGACTTCATTTTAGGACAACTACTTATTCAACCCCCTGATTCCAGACCAGTAACTTATCACTTGACAAAGCTACCGTGATTAATATTTGGACTACCCTTGAAATCAAACAAAGTACTCTTAATTTAGAAGGTGAGTGAGCAACCGAATAAGCTTAAGGGCCAGTTTCATAGTCAGATAGTCAGATTGAGCACGCCTAAAGTGTGTAGCTATACTAAATACAGAACGACACATACTAGATCAGAATGAAGTGGACCAATTTCATATGCGAAACTGGCCCATTCCATTCTGATCTAGATAGGTGTCGTCTTGTATTTCGTATAGCGCCACATTTGCTCAATCTGACTATGAAACTGCCCCTAAGTGTCAGGCTTATAGGTTACTATCAACCTATAAGAAAGGTGGGATTTAAAGGCTCCGTTTGAGTAATTATACCGGCATTCGCCTTGAGGGGCTAAGAGGGGTGCACTGCGTCCTACAGTACCAAGTCAGTCACACACGCTAACCACGCATCAGAAATTACTCACTAGCAGTTCCGTGTCACGGCATAGACAAGTATCTCCTTATTCGCGAGCCGATCCTACGCAGAATATAACCCAGGACCGTTCCTTACGACTTGCAGGACCAGTGTGGAGTCACTCAGCCCCTAGACACGTTATATCTATATCCAGACGCAGGCACAGTGGGTCACGTGGTGGGCGTTAAGAAAGTTATCTCGCATAGACTGTCATAAAGTCCAAAAATATGGGATTTACTACATTCCTCTCTGCCTGTATGTCCTTTTATCTATATAACTTACCTGGCGCTACAACGAAAACTTTGATTGATTTCGTTTAAACTCGATATTGAAATGGGTGACCTGGTGGTCCAGGGGTAAGGTGTCAGACTTTTGTGCTGGTGGCCGGGGTTCAATCCTCGGTCCCGGCACTGATTTATCTGATTACCAAACCCTTCCTTCACCTCTGTCAAGACATCTTGTTAATGTGGGGAATGCCAGGCCTCCACCATGGTTCGGATTCCACGTTAAACTGTAGGTCCTTCATTCCATCTCACAATCACCCTACCATTACACATTAACGTAAGTGCGTATAACCTGAACGGGTAGTAAGACGCGAAGCTAATAATAATAATAATATTGAAATGTTATAATATGGTTATGCCTTCAAAGCGAAATTGTGATTTAATTCTTGCTACAAAATTAAGAATAGTT
Source organism: Timema douglasi (assembly GCA_901482245.1). Classification (NCBI taxonomy): domain Eukaryota; kingdom Metazoa; phylum Arthropoda; class Insecta; order Phasmatodea; family Timematidae; genus Timema; species Timema douglasi. The sequence continues at coordinate 127,357 of CABEEJ010001854.1, forward strand.
TACTGATGACTGATTTAAAAAAAATCATTTTTTTCCTTTTAAAATGACCAATATGGTTTTGTTCAAAATGGTTATTTGTGGAGTATTTTATATAAAACACCAAGTTTGTTTTTAAGAGAAAAATTAAGGTATCGGTAGTTTACTGAAAACAAATTTTTGAACATATTTTCTAACAAAATTAAATTACACAATAGTAGTAGAATTGTCTATCGTTGACTTAAAGTATAAAACCTATGGGATCAGGCCGAGGAGAGCAAATAGTAAGCCTACCCTTATCGGTTGTTTGAGACCTCTGTCTATTCTAAAGATACAGGTTTGGAAGGTGCGTGTTGAGGAACTGTGCCCCCTTACCCCTGGAGTAAAATAAACCCCCAAACAATCCCCGATGTATCCTTAGCCATCTTTGTTGATGATTTGTGGCGTGCACTCTCTAAACACAATACACTACTTGCATAATATAAAAACATAAATTGTCTGGCGCAATGGATGGAGGCAAACATCCGCGATGAGGCTTCAGGCCGGTTTCCCCGAGCATGTGCGAAGTTTGTCGTCATTTCCTTTCAAATGTATAGCAACTCTCCCTAGTAACGGCTCAAACATTCATTGGCGTGCCCTTTGTTAGTGGAGTTTGTTTATTTCTTATTAAATTATAATGAAGAGAGCAAGCTTCTACATTGTTATTGTTTATTAGGTCCCCCTAGATTGCTATAACCGGCAGAATATAACCAGGCTCCTCTAGGCCTGTAGCCGGCAGAATATAATCAGGGTCCTCTAGATTTGTAGCTGGCAGAATATAACCAGGCTCCTCTAGACCTGTAGCCGGCAAAATATAACCAGAGTCCTCTAGGCCTGTAGCCGGCAGAATATAATCAGGGTCCTCTAGGCATGTAGCTGGCAGAATATAGCCAGGCTCCTCTAGACCTGTAGCCGGCAGAATATAACAAGAGTCCTCTAGGCCTGTAGCCGGCAGAATATAATCAGGGTCCTCTAGGCCTGTAGCCGGCAGAATATAATCAGGCTCCTCTAGACCTGTAGACAGCAGAATACAACCAGAGTCCTCTAGACCTGTAGCTGGCAGAATACAACCACGGCCCTCAAGGCTTGTAGACAGCAGGATACAACCAGGCTCCTCTAGACCTGTGGCCGGTAAAATATAACCAGGCTCCTCTAGACCTGTAGCCGGCAGAATATAATCAGGGTCCTCTAGACCTGTAGCTGGTAGAATATAACCAGAGTCCTATAGACCTGTAGCTGGCAGAATATAATCAGGGTCCTCTAGACCTTTAGCCGGCAGAATACAACCAGGGCCCTCAAGGCTTGTAGACAGCAGGATACAACCAGGCTCCTCTAGACCTGTGGCCGGTAGAATATAACCAGGCTCCTCTAGACCTGTAGCCGGCAGAATATAATCAGGGTCCTCTAGACAGCTGGTAGAATATAACCAGAGTCCTATAGACCTGTAGCTGGCAGAATATAATCAGGGTCCTCTAGACCTGTAGCCGGCAGAATATAACCAGAGTCCTCTAGACCTGTGGCCGGCAGAATATAACCAGTGTCCTCTAGACATGTAGCCGGCAGAATATTACCAGGGCTCTCAAGTCTTGTAGACAGCAGGATACAACCAGGCTCCTCTAGACCTGTAGCTGGCAGAATATAACCAATGTCCTCTAGACCTGTAGCCGGCAGAATATAACCAGAGTCCTCTAGACCTGTGGCCGGCAGAATATAACCAGTGTCCTCTAGACCTGTAGCCGGCAAAATATGACCAGGGCTCTCAAGTCTTGTAGACAGCAGGATACAACCAGGCTCCTCTAGACCTGTAGCCGGCAGAATATAACCAGTGTCCTTTAGGCTTGTTGCTGGCAGAATATAACCAGAGTCCTCTGGACCTGTAGCCGGCAGAATATAACCAGTGTCCTCTAGACCTATAGCCGGCAGAATATAACCAGTGTCCTCTAGACCTGTCGCCGGCGGAATATAACCAGGGCCCTCAAGTCTTGTAGACAGCAGGATACAACCAGGCTCCTCTAGACCTGTAGCCGGCAGAATATAATCAGGGTCCTCTAGACCTGTGGCCGGTAGAATATAACCAGAGTCCTCTGGACCTGTAGCCGGCAGAATATAATCAGGCTCCTCTAGACCTGTAGCCGGCAGAATATAATCAGGGTCCTCTAGACCTGTAGCTGGTAGAATACAACCAGAGTCCTCTAGACCTGTAGCTGGCAGAATATAATCAGGGTCCTCTAGACCTGTAGCCGGCAGAATATAACCAGAGTCCTCTAGACCTGTGGCCGAGCAGAATATTACCAGGGCTCTCAAGTCTTGTAGACAGCAGGATACAACCAGGCTCCTCTAGACCTGTAGCTGGCAGAATATAACCAGAGTCCTCTAGACCTGTAGCCGGCAGAATATGACCAGGGCCCTCAAGTCTTGTAGACAGCAGGATACAAACAGGCTCCTCTAGACCTGTAGCCGGCAGAATATAATCAGGGTCCTCTAGACCTGTGGCCGGTAGAATATAATCAGGCTCCTCTAGACCTGTAGCCGGCAGAATATAATCAGGCTCCTCTAGACCTGTAGCCGGCAGAATATAATCAGGGTCCTCTAGACCTGTAGGCTGGTAGAATATAACCAGAGTCCTCTAGACCTGTAGCCGGCAGAATATAACCAGGGCCCTCAAGTCTTGTAGACAGCAGGATACAACCAGTCTCCTCTGGACCTGTGGCTGGTAGAATATAACCAGGCTCCTCTAGACCTGTAGCCGGCAGAATATAACCAGAGTCCTCTAGACCTGTGGCCGGCAGAATACAACCAGGCTCCTCTAGACCTGTAGCTGGCAGAATATAATCAAGGCCCTCTAGACCTGTAGCCGGCAAAATATAACCAGTGTTCTTTAGGCTTGTGGCTGGCAGAATATAACCAGAGTCCTCTAGGCCTGTAGCCGGCAGAATATAACCAGTGTCCTCTAGACCTATAGCCGGCATAATATAACCAGTGTCCTCTAGACCTGTAGCCGGCAGAATATAACCAATGTCCTCTAGACCTGTAGCCAGCAGAATATAACCAGAGTCCTCTAGACCTGTAGCCGGCAGAATATAACCAGAGTCCTCTAGACCTGTAGCTGGCAGAATATAACCAGAGTCCTCTAGACCTGTAGCTGGCAGAATATAACCAGGGCCCTCAAAGCTTGTAGACAGCAGGATACAACCAGGCATCCTCTAGACCTGTGGCCGGCAGAATATAATCAAGGTCCTCTAGACCTGTGGCCGGTAGAATATAACCAGTGTCCTCTAGACCTGTAGCCGGCAGAATATGACCAGGGCTCTCAAGTCTTGTAGACAGCAGGATACAACCAGGCTCCTCTAGACCTGTGGCCGGCAGAATATAATCAGAGTCCTCTAGACCTTTAGCTGGCAGAATATAACCAATGTCCTCTAGACCTGTAGCCATCAGAATATAACCAGAGTCCTCTAGACCGGTAGCCGGCAGAATATAACCAGAGTCCTCTAGACCTGTAGCTGGTAGAATATAACCAGAGTCCTCTAGACCTGTAGCTGGCAGAATATAACCAGTGTCCTCTAGACCTGTAGCTGGCAGAATATAACCAGAGGACTCTAGACCTGTAGCCGGCAGAATATAATCAGGCTCCTCTAGACCTGTAGCTGGCAGAATATAACCAGTGTCCTCTAGACCTGTAGCCGGCAGAATATAACCAGAGTCCTCTAGACCTGTAGCCGGCAGAATATAATCAGGCTCCTCTAGACCTGTAGCCGGCAGAATATAATCAGGGTCCTCTAGACCTGTAGGCCGGTAGAATATAACCAGAGTCCTCTAGACCTGTAGCCGGCAGAATATAATCAGGGTCCTCTAGACCTGTAGCCGGCAGAATATAACCAGGGCCCTCAAGTCTTGTAGACAGCAGGATACAACCAGGCTCCTCTAGACCTGTGGCCGGTAGAATATAACCAGGCTCCTCTAGACCTGTGGTCGGCGGAATATAACCAGAGTCCTCTAGACCTGTAGCTGGCAGAATATAACCAGGGCCCTCAAAGCTTGTAGACAGCAGGATACAACCAGGCATCCTCTAGACCTGTGGCCGGCAGAATATAATCAAGGTCCTCTAGATCTGTGGCCGGTAGAATATAACCAGAGTCCTCTAGACCTGTGGCCGGCAGAATATAACCAGAGTCCTCTAGACCTGTAGCCGGCAGAATATAACCAGGGCCCTCAAAGCTTGTAGACAGCAGGATACAACCAGGTTCCTCTAGACCTGTGGCCGGCTGAATATAATCAAGGTCCTCTATACCTGTGGCCGGTAGAATATAACCAGAGTCCTCTAGACCTGTAGCCGGAAGAATATAACCAGTCCTCTAGACCTGTAGCCGGTAGAATATAATCAGGCTCCTCTAGACCTGTGGCCGGCAGAATATAACCAGGGTCGTCCTCACCTATAGTCGGTAGGATCATCCAGGATCTTCTAGACCAGTGTTATTCAACCTGAGGTATGCAAAAACATCCTAGGCGGTACTTATAACTAAAAGTAAATATATTATTTCATGATAGATACCGAATAACCAGGACCATATTTAGGGTTAACCCTAAGAGACCCGAACGTAAGGACGTGTTAATGTGAGTGCAATTTCTCTCTCTCTCTCTCTCTCTTTCTCTGTCTCTCCTAGATCTAAATTATATAATATGGATATTTTGCATTATGCACTCACCAACTTTGGGGGTACAAAGTTGAAAACAAATTATATCTGTAAGTACTCAAACAAAAAGGGCTAAATACCACTTTTCTATACCTATATTCTAAAGGATAGAAGAAGGCTATCCTGAACCAATCTGTTGTGTATTACCTGTGAAAGAAAATGAGCCGCTCATAAAGTGGCCTGCAGGGAGAAATTTGTCGGCATGACTAAAGGTGGAGTTGGGGTCATAACAGTCAGCTGCGGCGCGCTTTATGTTGGTTAGTGGCACAGAGTCAAGTATGGAGCTTGGCTCTCTACAATCCACATGTGTTCACTTGGTTCAAAGAGGGGGAGAAGCACTTTTACAAGCGTTGGGAGCTAACATCAGTTTAACAAGCCATCAAGACAGTAACTAGTGAGTGACCTGCTTCAGTTGCCGCATGGTTTAAGAGTCGGCATTCCCATCGTGGGAACTTTGAAATGCTACCTGCAACCGATAACTAAACACAAATGGTGGTTAGGTCTCTTTAGTCTCTGAGCCTTTGGGAGTTAGTGACAGCTCGTTTGGTTTTAGGGTGGTAAAGTGTGTTGGTTTGGGAGGGGAGAGGAGAGAGAATAGGGAAATGTGTTATATTTAAAAGTATAGTAATCCGTTTTAAGAGAAAGACCTGCAAACCCTTTCAAAATCTTGAATTACTTTTTTTTTCTTCACAGGCTAGCCTTTAAAAGAATTGTAAACGTTACTAATAATTAATTTGTATTATTTAAATTATATAAATGATCTAATTAAATATAATGTAAAATAGAAATAACAACAAGAAATACGGCAGTGCTCAGTTTAATAAAAACGAAATTTTGATTAGCTTTTTAAACTCAAAATATCCATAAGATCTAGTGGTTACATTTTAATATTCATTGCACACAAAAATGTTTTGACAAATAGCTTGGTTCTATAAACTAGTAGCTTTTTTTTCTATGAACACCTAAACATACCAAAAATAGCTGCTAACACTTTAAATGTAACCACTATTGATGTACCAGATTTAGTTAAAAATTTAAT
>CABEEJ010001855.1:0-18157 GCA_901482245.1 Timema douglasi
CCAGCATTCGATTTAAAAGGTATACTAGAATTTTGTTTAATCATTCGTATTCAATTATCTGACAGATGAACATCATCGTGTCGGCCATATTTGATTTTTATTTTACCGTCAACTCAAAAAAAGGAGTGGGTGTTCACTGAGCGAGCGTAAGTATTCATCGACGAAAAACCATCCTTGTTCTATCAATTCAATAAAACCACTGGACTGTGCTACTCCAAATTGGGTCCAATTCTAAATCAAAATTTAAATAAAGCCGTCGTACCCTATGCATATAATAAACAAAAAGGCAATTTCTAGTCTCGTCTCACAGTGTAGACATTCATCCCTTACGCGAGGACTATAAATGCCCCTTTGTAGATTTGATCAATTCCATCCAATTGTTGGGGATGCACCGCTCCTTGTCATGACATCACCCCTTACGCGTTAAAATAAAATGCAAATGCCTTGGCACGATTCGTCAGATTTCACAGCGTCGACGATACTAGCTTTAATTGTGACGACTATTGATTACAGGTCATCAGTCCAGACGCAGATAACGATGGAGAAGGTGACGTGTAGCTGTAATGTGATGAAGGACCATCATCTCCCGTCCGTCACCAAAGATCGACCAGAGGATTCACAGCCGTCGTTGGCGATCAAGACTTTCTACCTAAACGACAAATAGAACAAACACGCAGTGGTGGGCCTCTTTCCTAACCTCAACTTTTACGCTCACGTGATGTTTTCGTCAAATTCAAAGTTTCTAATACTCACCGTTCCCCACTAGAACTTTTTCGTTAAGGAAATGCCGTTTGGCCCGACTGTGTGGAGAACTGTGTAAACTTTAGTCGAAATGGACGACTTAAACATAGTTGTGAAAAAACTATTACACGTGCGGAAATTGTGCCCGAGTGAAAAAAAACTTTTAGATATAATTGTCTACGGACGAATTAAAAACTCTGTACGGGCTTGAAAATATATCACACGCCATGTAAAATATCTCAACGCTTCTAATGTATCGGTATTCATAGAAAAAGTCCTGGCCTCCAAATCTTTTTCGACCCCCACGATCCTATCCCATATTTTGACAATCTATCTTGGTTTGAGATCTTTGTATTTTTATGCATAAAAATAATAAATTGTGAAAAATGTGTAAAATTTTTCTAACAATAATAAAATGTGAATAAATGTGTATCTTTCATTTAACTTATATTTAAAAAAATAGACTTTATCAATTTAGTGTCTATCTAAATATGACGTCGTTACTAAACATGACAACCAGAGTATTGATAGATATGGTGTTTCTGCACCATCCATTTAATTTAGTTATAAAACTTATTTTTATAATTACATCTTATAACTCTTTGAAATCTATCTAAATATGATGTCATTAATAAACATAGCCACGGTATTGGTCGATATAGATTTTTGTGCGTGGTACATTAATCGACGTCAGAATCAAACGTCACAGTTTTATGACGTCACACTGATATGACAAACTAAAATCCTAAGCAATGACGTCATTAATAAACAAAATAACCACAGAATTGGTGGATATGATGTTTTGTGCGTGGTTTATGATGAATATAATAATATTCATTCAAATCTGATTTATTCATGTTATGCTTTTACGGTGTCACAGATTTATGACAAACAAAATAATAAACAATAATTTAGTCGAAATGTACCCATATCAGTTTAGGACGAATATATTAACTCATTGAAAACTGATTTATTCAATTAATAGACGTCATTCTCTTGTGACGTTACTGTCATACGTCACATACCCTACGTAAGACACATTTAATTCTAATTTCCAGTCGTTGGCTCACTGCCAGAAGTGGAACAGACTCTGCTCATTACTACTACCGTCTTATTCATGTTTATGACGTCCTGCCCTCTCTCTGACGAAATAAATATCGTTTTTATATTGCCATTCTCTTGTTGATGGACTGATCGGTCTTGCGATTCTCTTCCTTGTGCAGATTCTGACGTCACTACCGCAGTCACGTAGGACATGGCTGACTGTATGACTTTCTTACTCTTTTCATCTTCATCCCTCAACATTTTGTTCTCTTTTTCTAGCTGCAGAATTTGCACTTCCTTTTGCGCTACCGTGATTATAAAAGGTGTTTGTTTTTCCTTTATAAGCCCTGTGTAACTTTTGTTTATCCTGCCATCTTTCCCGCAGAGCTTATCAACAAATTCCATCAGCTTGGCATGCATGTTGGCTATTCCCTCCTCTTTTACCCGTCATGCTTCCTAGTCTCTCTTTTCTTCTCCCCTTTGATTCACCTTTCTCTTTGTCCTTAGAAGGGTCATCCACAGCACTCCAGGTATGTAAAAACAAGTTTTGGTGGCCATTAATTAATTCCCAACTAAAGTGTTCCAGTAGGTGTAATTCTGTTATACTAAAACTTTCTCTTCTCCAGGTCGTCTCGTTCTACTCTATGGAAAGGCCTTTAACTATTTGTTCCTAGGTATTAATTAATAGGTTTGCACTAAACTTGCAATTGTAATCCTGTGGAAAATTACTGGCGACCTCAAGAGAACCTAGCTTTTGGAGTTTTTGTTTAATTACTTTTTATTTATGGCACGATTTTTTTCAAAATTATATATTATTCTCCAGTTTTTTAAGCTCTATTTTTAAGATATTTTTTTTCAAAAAGTGTTTACAAATGTGTGTACCTATATTTATGTTATTAACTACTTCTTATTATGTCTTACCTTTAAACCAATACTGTCTTCACCTCCGTGCACCTTATTAATAGGTTTTGTTATTTCACAACACTAATATCCACCTTATTACCCACCTTTTGAAGCACTTTTTTTGATCACACTCACATTACATTCACACACTACATTTACATGACTAGACCCTATCGTACACCCCCAATTTGGGGAAGACAACCTCGTAGCCAGTAAACAAGTTCCGACTCTCTCTGCCAACACAGCACCCCTTTGTGGCCAGTCACTACGCTCCAAACCCCTCCCCACCCTTGCTGTCTGCTACGAGTCCACACGGCTAGGGCCGAGATTCCCCGAAGTGACCAAATAAAAGAGAGCGGCGAGCAGTCCAAGAGTCAGTCATCGCCTCAGCCTCATGCTGGCAACATCCCCTTGTGGGAATGATGTGTGCATACAAGGCCAGTGTGTTAATCTCTTTGGACTGACGTCCAAGCTTTCTATCCTCCTTTCCCCTTAACTCCAGCTCCACTCGACTCACCACGACTCTTCCCCATAACTCCAGATATGCTCACCGTGACTCTTCGCTGAACTTCCCATTCACCCTAACTCCTGCTCCGTTCCACTCACCACGACTCTTCGCCGAGCTTCCTATTCCCCCTCCTCCTAACTACAGCTCCGCTCCGCTCACCGTGACTCTTTGCCAAGCTAGTCTTCTTGCCCCTTCAACGCTTCCCTGAGCACCGAGCACCTCATCTCCACCCATCCGTGTCCTTTCAACAACCAAAGGAGTTACACCCAACGTTCCAAGCAGAGGAAAAAAGACCATTCCGGAGTACCTCTCAAACCGGAAACAACTTTTACACAGCACCCTAGGTATTACACTACCTCCTTTGCAGACCCTAGTCGAACTCAGGAGCGACCTACCCCAGCCACCTCCCTCACTTCTCCCACAATTTACCTTGTCAAAGCCCCGGTTGTTAAAGTGTAAACAGGAAGGGGGGGATTATTTAGATGGATACATAATGGGAGGATAAAAAAATTCTTTATATATTATACAATTCAACATCTATTTACTAAAAATAAATCACTTAATAGGATTTCTGTATATTTTTTAAACAAAGATATCAATCAAAATAAATCTTTTCAACAGGAGGATAAGTTTAATTTGTGTGTGTGTTTATCCTATCTATAAAAATACTGATTTTGTTTTTGTTTTGTGTGAGAGTGAATTATATTACTGTAACAATTTTATTATAACCATAGTAATGGCAACAAAAAAAATGTAATTAGTTCTAAAAATGAAACCAAATAAAACATTTTTGGTTTATATAATTATATAAAATTATCTACACCTAAATAAAAATATCACAACCATACTATACAGTAATAAAAATAATAATATTGCATGTCTGGGCTACAAAATCCATAGGCCAGTTCGAGGAAATATTAGCCAATACTAATGTCCTGTTGCCCAGGGTATGCCCAAATTTACTTAGCAAACATCCTTTCCATGTTCCAATGAGATGAGGTGATGATGATATTGAAAACGAGGGTGTGGGACCAATAGACACTTAAACCTAACTGGCAGAAGGGTGCACGAGTAATTTTACAGTTTTTATAGAATTCCATTTTTTTGACCAAAATAAATCAAATATTTCTCCAGTAGCAATGTAGAGTTTAGTTTTCTGCACATGTTAATATCAACAGATCTTGAATATATGTAAAGTGTGTCCTGGAATGTTGTCAAAACATTTTAAATAAAGAGAAAATGTTTTGACAACATTCCAGGACACACTTGACAGATATTCAAGATCTGTTGATATTAGTATGTGCAGAAAATTAAACTCTATGTTACTACTGGAGAAATATTTGATTAATTTTTGCCAACAAATTTATCTTCTATAAAAACTGAAAAATACTTGCACTCCCTTCTGCCACACCTTAAGCCTAATTAACTAAACCCTGGTGACTGTTGGGTTAATTCCTCTTTTGGGAAAAATACCCAAGATACCAGCCAAGAATTGTACATGGGATCCCCAGGCTCGTAGCCAGGTGCACTGACTACCCCATGGGGGTGTTAAGTGTGAGAGATAAATACACTTAACTTGAGAGACTAATAATGTTAGAAATTACACATTTACTTTATGAATGAAAACTTATTATAATCATATTAATATTTTGTTAAAATTTTGTATTTCAGTATTACTACTAAATACATATTTGAGGCGACATCTGTTTTTAATTCCAATCTATAAATTTAAACTTGATTGATAAGAATGGTTGATAAATTAAAAAAATTCAGTCTCAGCACATTCATTTAAACATTTTTTAGATTGATAGTTTAACACCCAACAATATAGAATAAAACACAAACAGAATCATTAGTCATAAAGTTCAGTTCATTGATATACTGTGTTAGCCAATTGAATCTGAAACAGTTGTAACTCCAATCTCATGTGAACACTCGGGCATTTGACCTTCATCCCCTCTTCTGCTTTAAAACACCACTAAAAGACAGGGGTTCAGCGTGAGTTTCAGCATCTGCGGATAAAAGCCTATTCCATCTGATAGCGTGCAGTTACTGTCCTCCACAATTATTGATATCGAAAAATATTAAATAGATTTACATTTTGGTTGTACTATAGCTATCTGTATTAAACTAAAATAACATTTAAGAAGGAATAAGAGGGTACTATAGCCATTAATGTGCATGTTTTATTCCATAGTGTTACTTAGTCACTTAAATAGAGATGGGTCAAATCAATTTTTTTCTTGGATCCGAATCTTCATTTTACCTAAGAATTCTGAACTCATATCTTGGTAGAGATGGTAGGCAAAAGAGGTAGACCTACCCACATTGGTATAATTTTCTTTATAATGTTAGGCCACACTACTAGTAAGTAGCATAAAGGCTTTAAAGATAATTCAGATTAGAAATTTGAAAGAAAAAAAACCCAGCATGTGTGAATCTCAATTCTGAAATATTTTGAACCCTCAAATCTCAATTATTCTTAAGGATTCCCTAAGTTTAAAGGATATCGGTTTTAAACATTCCAATTTAAATCTATTCTTATAATACTTAGAAGATACCACACAAGGCTTAACATATCCCTCCTCTTATACAATTTGTGAATAAAAGTGAGACTGGTAAATTCTATAATAATATTGAGTACACAGTTTAAAAGTGTTTTATATTGGAGTATTTTCTGAATATTTAAAAAAATATTCAAACTAATAAAAAGAGTTGAGGAAAATTTCATTGTTGATATGGCCAAGGTCAAAAGGGATGTTGAATTCAAAAGGGTCTAGTTAAAATACCAATATTTTCCTTTTAAATACTGTGGTTCAGGGCTTTTCAATTAGTTATCCAAGCAGGCCACTCCAAAAAATCATATTTGGTAGGCCAGACATTTAATTCAATCTGGCAGTAATTTGGAAAGTTATTAGATTATACTTTTGTAGTTTAAAAGAGGGGTTGGGGGCGGGAGGAATGAAATGTGATTTGATATTATATATAATATTGACATATTTCAATGGAAATTACAATAATACTAATTACAAGCAAAGCACTCTGCTATTACTATAAATAACGAACGAACAATAAGCCAAGCACATATCAACTGGCGAGACATCGGCTGCTGTTGGGTAGAGGGGAGAAGAGATGTGAGTCATTCTCAGCCACCCTGTCATCGGTCCACCTGTGTTGTTCAAGGTCAAAAGCAAGAATATGTTATATAGCTCAGCTGTTATGTGGTGGCGCTTGGAGGGAGAGATACATAGTTTAGAGTGNGACGATGACGACGACGCGCCGCTGGAGGGTAAGATCGCACTCCCTTGTAAACTCACGATGTTGGTGGCGCCAAGGACCGAGTAACATAGGGCTTGCAGCTTCCCCCACCACTGATAAAACACTGAAAATCTCTCTGGCCGTTCAAGGTCAGGCGCCTCTACATACCACATGAACTATATGATGCATCTCCAGTGATACATTAGTTCTACTTCCAATCTGTGTGCCAATCTGCTGAACTTGGGGGGGCCGGATGTGGCCCACGGGCTGCCAATTGAACAGCCTTGCAGTATAGTTGTTTGTCATCAAGTCACTTATATTAATAATAATTAAAGTAAAAAGGTATTGTAAAAGAATGAGAATTGACTGGAAAGGAGCCCAAATTATCCTCACAAGGTTCACTCGTCTTGAAAATAATGTAGAGTATGATTCAAACACACATTTTTCTTATGGCTTTGCCTCAGCAAGGTTAACTATGGTATAGAATAAACTAAATAAATTGTCTGATTTAATAATTATTTTTAGTTTAGACTGTGAGGGGGTACTATCAGCTTAAGGACTGTGATATGTGCTCGGACCCCATGGCTGTTGCATCAGCTCGGATGCTCTCCCGATGAGAGCGTGGAGGAAAAAGAGCTCTAGCTTTTCAGATTGACTTGCCCAAAATCCCTGCAGGGTGCCTCTATGTTGGTGGCCCCCAAACAACGTCCTTCTTGACTTGGCTGGTTGACCCGGCCAACCGGCTTGTTGGGCAGCAAAATCATTGTTGGGTCGTCTGTGGGGAGGTGGGGTAAGGTGAGGGCCCACACCTGCCTCACACACTAAGCGGTTGGTATTATGTACTCGGGCATGGCTATGGCTCTACGAGGTGCCCGTTGGGAAACTTAGGTAAAGCTTTGGCAATCCCTAAGGCTTTCTTAATTCCTCCATGGCGCTGGCATTTATATATAGAGGGGCCAACTCCTTCCACCCCTGAAGCGGTGGGGTTGCTTGAGGTTTCCAATGAGGTCTTAGCAGAAGCTCAAAACACCTAGGGTATGACCACATTGGGTTATAAGAGCCCTCTGATGGGGTGTATTCCCCTCCCTTGACACCATTTAGCTTTGGGTGGTGTCAAAGCGAGAAGTGTCTTGACTTAAATGCACAATATGCTATGATAGTCCCCTTGTGCGATGGATGGTGGTGTCATGTCACAGTTTATTTGGAGGGCTCCTTTATGTATGGATGACAACACTTGAATCCAGATAATAGCTAAGAGGGACAGGAAAGTAGAGATAATAGTTCCACAGGATATTCAGATACTTTTCTCACAAAACCAATCTACTTAGTTATTGTATTGGTCAGAGTGCAATGATGGTTTTAAAACTATAATAGCTAAAAAAGAGTTACCTCAATTTGGGCATCTCAAATGACCAAACCTAGGGCACGTTTACGGGAAAGTATTTTATAGGAAAAGTGAAGGCTCAAGGAATATTCAAATACTAATATATTAGTCTTAACCTTAAAAACAACTAATTCAGGGATTTATTTGTGTGAAACCAACAATTAATTAATGCACTTCTGACTCTTGACTTAATATATGATTTGGTTTGAAACCTGACTAGATACATTTGGAGTTTGGGATAGTATTTCATTCTTTTATTTAAGGTGTTTAGCAAGTATGTTTTGAACCAACTGATTATATCGACACAGGGCTTAAATACTAGCTTAAATCTAGAACAGAGACAACAACCAGCTCCCAATGTGACAGAAATATAACCAAGGGCCATTAACCTATGAAGATTTGCTAAGGAGGAAGAGAGTGTTCCAAAACAGGGTTATCAAACTTATTTTTCTGTCCTTTCTTTAAGTAAATGTTAGTGGAGTTTTTCTAAACTATTCTATTTATCTCTGCCCGTTAGGTTAAGTTAATAATAACTCTTGTGTTAAACATATTTAAAAACATTAGAATAGCTATACTATTTTTTTTATTTCTTATTGGAATCACCAAATTTATCTATTTAATAAAATATTTTTTTAACGTCAACATACCCGTCACTCCAGCATGCCTGATCAAGTTTCCAGCTGCAAGCCTGACAGACTTTGTGGCTGGCCACATTTCTTCCCACCGAGTGTGTCAACTAATCAATTTACAGAGATGCAACAGTCAAGCTGTTTTCAGGCCACTCAAGTAAAGGGAACTGAAGAACAAATATGTACAGCATTATACCATGCTGTACTACTTCCCTGCTGTACTTTGGTTGTAATTTAGTGTATGTGTATATTTTGTGTATTGTGAATTGAGTATGTAATTCTTTATAGTAGGCTATAGGATTATTATTATTATTTCTTATTATAGGTCCATTCCTTTTGTCAGTGAACTTAAGACTGCCAATGCACGCTGTCCTATGCCTCCTCCTGAAGCTCCCAGAATTTTCTTCTTTCCTTCAAGTCATCTAATATTTGAATCTTCCTTTTTCCTAATCTCCTCTTTCCCTCAACCTTTCCTTAATTGACGTTGTGCACCAAGGAATTACAGCAAAAATGGTTCTCTTTTTACCCACTATTCATATGACTTCTTCATTTTGTAACCCTGTCTGTCCATCTGATTTCCTCCAAATCTTCTCCAGGACCACATTTCAAAGCCTCTAAGTATTTCTTTTCAATCTTCATCAGTTCCAAACACAACTTGCTGGTCAACAGTAACCTCTTCTTGTTTAAAGCTTCCTTGGTCATGGCAATCCTCGTCCTAATTTCCTTGGTGCTGTAGGCATCCTTTATCAGCAGACTTCCCAGGTATTTGAAATGCTCTTGTGTTTTCCAGCTCCCGGTTTCAAATTTTTATTTTCAGTGGCTCTTCAGTTTTTGAAATCCCCGTCACTTTTGACTTCTCAATGTTAATCTTCATGCCATATCTTCTCCCTATCTCCACCAGCCGGTCCATCATTTCCTGCAACTCTTCTTTATTTTTGGCCAGCAATGCTAGATTATCTACATATTTTATTGTGTTGAAATTGCCACCACCTCCAGGGCTTCTCTGACCAGCCACTCTCCATACAAGTTGAACAGACTGGGTGACAAATAGCATTCCTGCCTCACTCCACTTTGTATCGCTATCCTGTTTGTCTCTCCATCATTCAATCTCCCCTTCACTCACTGTCCCAGGTACAGGTTTTCAATCAGCCTTCTGTCCCTCCAGATGATGCTGATTTTCTTGAATATTTCAATCAATTCATCCAATTCACTCCATCGAACATATTTTGCCAGTCGATGAAACCAATGTAAACTTCTTCCTTGACTTTCAGCACTCTTTATGAAACTATTCTCAGCATAACAATGTCATCTCTGGTTATTTTTCCTTTTCTGAATCCAAATTGGTCTTCTTCTTAACACTTTCTATTTTCTGTTTCAGTCACCTGTTGAGTATTCTTGCCACAGTCTTCCCAACATGACATATGAGGGTGATAGTCTCCTGTTGTCCCTCCATTTATTGACTTGTTTCTTCTTCTTTAGAGCCACCATGGCTACATCTAGAAAATCCTTGGGCCATTCTCCTGTTTTGTAGATCCTATTTATAAATTTTGTCAAAGCCATTAATCTGCTGTTTCTCAATTCCTTCAGTAGGTCAGCTGGTATGTAATATTCAGCCGCTTTCCTTCTTCATATGTCCTTTATGGCTCTCTCCACTTCACTCTATAAAATGCTGGGTCCATATTTGTCTTACTCTACCTCTGCTTCAATTCCTAGATTTCGTGGTCAATTTTTCTTGTCATACAGTTCTTCTACATATCTTTCCCAAATCATTAAAACCTCTCATCTGACCTTTGGGGTTTTCTATTCCTATTAACTCGTTGCTTAGCCTATTCTTTATTGTTGACTTTTTTAATTTCCTATAGGATATGTTATATCAGTATAAAAATTCATTTTCTGTCAAATTTACTAAGGTATCTCTTCTCCAATGAGTTAAAACCGAGAGAGTTCTAAAGTGATAAATCTCATGTGGAAACAAGTATTTTTGTTACTTAGTAAAATGTTCATGTAAGCACCCCTTTGGCAGCTCTCACCATACCATTGACTAGGGATGTAAGATCCATAGGCCTTAAATCGATTCTTTGGATCAATTTAGATCAAGAAGTCTTGCATCGATCTAGGCAAGATGGAAGTTAGATTCAACAGTTCTTAAGAAAATAAGTTGCTTTAATCATATTTAAAGTATGAACTTAGTATGTATTTAAAAAAAACCACCCCTGTTTGAGCCCATTAAATATTGGTATATTATCCTACCATGCTTAATTTAATAAACTGGGAAAATTCAATCAGTAAACTATTACTATAGTATTAATAATGTTTATATGCAGTGGCGGCTTGTAGCTAAACTTAGTGGGGGTGCTGCTCCAGAAAATGTGTAGCCTTTGTATTAAAATTGTGTAAAAGGAAAAAAACATGTATTAAAAGAAAATTTATTCAGGAATTTGATATAATCTTTTTAAAAAAAAACTTTGTTACTTACTTTAACTTAAATTGTTACAGTTCAAGCTTGATCTATTTGTTTAAAAAAGAAATCCATTCTTCTTGTTTTAATTTGTGCAAAAAGTTCAATAATTTTCTCCTTGATCTCTGGATGACAATCTCTCCCCTCCTTCCTGAATCAGCTCGCCCCTATCTAAACCAGAATAAGCTAACTCTGACACTCTTGGATATACAAGATGCCAGTTAACTGACATAGTGAAGGAAATGAAGTATGTAGGAAAAAGATCTCAATGGAGGTCAAGAAAGATATGGGAGGAACAGATACAGAAAGTGTTCAAGTGAGAGGAGAAGAATGGAAGAAATTAAAAGAGGAGGAATGGTTGAATGGTTGAAGGATAGAGGATAGAGGAAGATGAAGGCATTTTACTAAAGTGACCCAGCCACAAGCTTAAAACAGTTGATGATGATGATGATAGTGAAGCCGCAACAAACACTAATAGACAAAAACAGAATGTTTGGTGAAATTTCTTAATGAAAGTTCGTTTAAGTAGTTACAATGATTAAACAATGTTATGTTAAATGAAACTAAAGAAAACAATAAGTTAAAATGTTCAATGAGTATCTGTTTTAGTAGTAGGTATTAATATTCTGACATAGGCTTAGGCCTATATTGATTAATGTAAATAATTTTGATGTTGATTCTGTAATGTTAATCAATATTCAATTAAATCTAAAAAAAACTATGTGGATTGTGTTCGTTATTGAAAAAACCTTTATTTAAAATAAATGAAGATAAAAGTATATAGTAACAAATTGTGTTTTATGACAGTTTCATTTTCTATAATGTATTTTGATGACAAGATTAAATTCATAGGATTTCATTCTTTCACTCCAATTTCCATGTAAATTCTGTTCTCAAAACACATTTATTGACTTTATGACTCAGCAAAAGGGAACATTTCTTATTTTAGCAATTTAAAAAATAAAGGAAATTCAGATTTAAATAATAAATTTAACTATATGAATAGTAGCACAAAAATATGACTTGTGGATCAAGATTTGAGAAAATAATTTTGTTATACCATTTGCACCAAATATAGAAAATATATACATGAACTACTTAAAAAGAGTAAGCAATTTGAGCGGTTACAATGTAAATCATTATAAACTTGCAAAAATTAATTTTTTTTACAATTACACTTAATATCGCTTCGAGACTAGACTGCCACATGACTATTTCAAAACAGCTGTGAATTTCAATTAATAGATACATATACAGCAAAGATTATAACTATATGAACATACATACATGTCATCTAAAAATAATAGAAATTTTAGGACAGTTTGCTTATGTGTTGGTAGTTTTTGAGCAAAATCATTTTATTTTTAGGGTATCATTCACAAACTGGATATCATAAAAGTTATTTGGAAGCAATATAATATAAAGACAGCATGAATGTATGAATAAATACTTTAATAAATATTCTTACCTTCATTTATTTTAATCCTTCTAGACATTAAACACAACAATTTGATAAAGTTGCACACTAATCAATAATTAATATCCTGGGTAAAAAGAAATAAGAAAAATAGTTTCCAACTACACAAGCATGTCTCATATAAAATTGAAGTCACAAGAAATTCCCAATGCACAGGTAATTTAAAATAAATATTATTGATAGTAATATGTGCATACAACAGCTTATAATAAACCGATGAGTTGTTTAATGTCAAGTGACAAAATAGATTCTCTATAGTTCATGAAAGGCTAGAGCGATAAATAATGTAAGATTAAAAGTTTTGTTTTTAAGTTTATAAAATCACATTTAACACAAATATTGAGCATAAGATGTTTACAACAATAATTTATATTATAATGTTACTCAAGTCATTACAGAAAATAACTCCATGCATTAACAAAAGTTTGGTTTTTAAAATTATACGCAGTAACCAGAATTTAGACAAAAATTTAAATATTAAATATATAAAACTAATTAACAATTCAATATTAGCTTCTCAACATGTTTAAATAATAGGAGGACGCAAACTATTCTCATGCCATGGCTTGTTCATGTAGTTGCTTTGATTCAATTCAATTACTGCCTGCTTCTTGAGTTTTCATTGCAAGATATATATATATATAGAGAGAGAGAAAGAGAGAGAAATGGGTGAAAAAGGTATACAAGATGTTTGCCTGGTTTGGTCCCAACTCCTCTTAGTTAATTATTATTCGCTACTCATCTCAGTTTGATTTTTTTTATCAGCCAGTGTCTTATTTATTTAGACTAGTTTAAACTTTAATTCAAATGTTTCTATGATGTATCATTAAAGAAAATATGATTCCTCAAACTTTAATTTTCTGAAATGAAAGATAAAATATTTTTTTCTAAGATTTATGCACATGCATCAATTACTGTTAATGATGGGTAAATACTATGGACAAGATGCATGATACTTTGACAGTTATGCTACCATGAACAAGGGCAATCCTAAGTTCTTTATATGTTGAGTGTTTTTTTTAAATAAGTTACTTCTTTAATACACATAAAAGTTTTCTGTGATATACAGCCTCATTTTTAGTGAAATATTGTTCTTTAATTAATATTTAAAAAAATCAAATAAATACCAGGAATTGTTTTTGGCCTTCACTCTCGATTATAAAGTTATTTTCTTAACATAACTTCTAGACGGTATTATTTTTACATATAAAAATGGGAATTTAAAATGATAGCTCTGTAAATCCTCCTGAAAATTTAATCTCATGTTAGGAGACATTTTATGACACTTTTTTTTTATAGTATCATATTATTCGAGGCACTCAACGTTAGGAAACTATTGTGCATTTACAAGTTCACGCAGCGAAAGCCACTCACTATGTCCACCTCCTTTACAGTCACCTGATCCCAAAAATCATCCCTGGATCACAGTTTATACACTATACATATATGTATATATAGTCTAATGTGCACTGAAGAATATCACAGTCTGTTTGTCCTCATCTCAATAGAGATTGGCCAGCAAGAGATCAGGTGACTCACGACGTCAGCAGGTGGAGGTTTCTTCTCCTTCCAAAGTACACGCCACATTCTCCAGTTTATGAGCCAAATGCATTTTCTTACAATGCAAGTCATTGTTCATTGCATCTAATACCTGAAATAATATATAGGATTAAAGTAGATTTAAAGATTTTGAGCAATCAATTTGATGGAATACAAACAGTTTATTTAAAATAAAATCACTGTTGACATGTTTATAACGATTGACCACTTGATATGACCCAGTAAAATTCAGACTCCTTTAATGACACAAATAATTCTTTAATATTCGATAGTACATGAATAATCTGCAAGACAAATTGGCCTACCACGTTATCTTTTCGTAATAAAGCACTTATGACTTAAAATAATTATTGTTTAAAGAATACCATCAGTTAAAAGGGTTTTAGATTTTTTTAAATGGTGTACCTAGATCTTTAGCAAAATTCATAAACACATAAGTTTATCATATACAGTTTAAATATTAAAAGTTTATGAAGTGTTTTTCTTTAGAATATAAATATAGATCTATCTTATTTATTTAAAATTTTCAATTACACACAACTAGTGATTCTTTCTTTAAAATTGGAAATGTGTAAGGCTAAAGGATGCACAGAAAAAACATGAACATGGGGAGGGGATGCTTTGCTTTCGTGCATCGAGTTGAGCCAAGCTTGAATTCAACCAATAAATGCTTTGAAAATTTAACTATGTTAAAAAAAAATCTAGACAGGTAGAGAATAAATAATAAGTTAATCATCACTAGTCACACAATACAGCACATATATAGCCTTATAAAACAAGATTGAAATTGCCGATACTATAAATCCGTTGAGTTTGAACTTAAGCTTTTATTAAAGGCTCAAACTCAAAACTCCAAATTTAAGTATTTGCAGACTGATAAGATTTCCAGGGCAGCACAAGAAAGCTGGTCCAACACAAACTGAATGACAAGTTGTAAGAAATATTTGAAAAGCTAAATGGGTCAAGTGGTTGACATAACTTTGACCAATTGGTTGACAAGCTCATGCATAAGAGGACAAAGCAATCAACTGTCAACTGGTTGACAAAATGAAAACGAAGATTTAACACATAAGGTGAGCCGAGTTGGAGTTGTCAACACGAGTAAGACTATGAGATAAGACAGCCAAATGGATTATATGAGCCCTGGCAGGGTGCAGACAAACTGGGAAGATTAATCAAATTCAAGCCTAAGGAGGATTCTGAACTTCAGGAAAAAATTTATATAAGAAAAGTTTCAATAAAAGGACCATTTATCAATGTACCATTTGTATTTAATGTTCATTAAGAATAATGAAGTTAAATTAACCTTATCTTCCATTAAAAAGACGGATAGCTGAAACTTAAGTCACTTTTATTTTACAACTACACAGTCCAAACAAATGAGGGCCATTAAATAACATACCCACAAGAGGATAGGCTACATATAATTGATAATAATACATCCTCGAATAGATTTAAGGCAGGGAAACATATATTTAGCACAAAACAATAACAAAAGTGGCTTTTAAATATCAAATTATGTACAAAATAAACCTTCTTCACAATTATTTGCATTAAGAAATGTCTACTAAGTTAATGCTATTGTTTGAAATGGCATCCATTTGCTGATGCAAAAAGAATGGCCAGTTCTTTATTCAGAAACAAAAATAGAGAGTATTTAAAGGGTAACGTTAGCGAGATAGAACATAATAGCTAAAATATGAATAACAGGTAACTTTATTTAGGTATTAACGGATATAGGAAAAGTTATCAGCTTAGGGTCAATTTAGTGAAAGATGAGAATGGCAGCCTGGTGGCAGATTGGAGTGAGGTTTTCAGTAGACGAAAAGACTATTTCAGGCATATTTTGAATGTTAATGAATCCGAATTCGGTGAGGGTGCCAAAATCCATACTGCTGAACTACTAATTCCCAATACAAGTATTAGTGAAGCCAAATAAACTATTAGGAAGTTAATTAACCATAAATCTCCAGGTATAGATATAATTTCAGCAGAATTAATAAAGAATCAAATAGCTGAAGCTGTTATTGTGCTTTTAGAGAGGAATTTGATTCCCGTGCCAAGGTGTAATTTTTAAATTTTCAGAATTGAATTAATAAAGTTTGGTGATAAAAAAAAATAGTATAAGATATTCATAAAATTCCATGCTCCATATAGAAGGAACTATGAGGTATTAACACAAGAATGGAAAGGAGGCATTATAACACCCATTTTCAAAAAAGGGGATAAAACCGGGTGTAATGGCTATAGAAATATCTCACTCATTACTACCAACATGCTACAAAATGTTATCTAACAGAAACAGAATTTTAATTAGATTGATGGCATATGCAGAGGAAATAATCGGAGATCATCAGTGTGGATTTCAATGAAATAGATCAACAGATCAGATTTTTACTATTCGACCAATATTACATAAAAAAGTGGGATAAGACTTACAACATGAGAAATCATCAATTATGCATCTATTTTAAAAAGGCTTTTGATTCAGTTAAAATAATTAGATTATATGAAATTTTAGTCAAGTTTGGGATAACTAAAATACTTGTCAAGATAGAGGAGATGTACTTTCCCCATTACTTTTTAATCTAGCCCTATGCTATTAGAGTAATGCAAGAGAGTATGGTAAGGTTGACACTAAAAGGTACAATGCAGCTATTAGGATATGCAGATGATCTAAATTTTTGGGCAATAGCAGGAGCAGTCCAAGGCCCAAGTAACACAGGTTGCCGCTTGGGGCAGCCAGCTTGGGGGTGGGGGGTAACAACATTTTGCTAAGAAGGTTTACCACTTTGGCCTCGACACTACTTTAATTGAAACACATTTCTTGTCCCACCTGTAACACTCTTGTCACAGTTTTGTATATAATTACGTAAATCATAAAGGTTCATTTGAGACATCAAGATGTATGTATCTTTCCAACTCAGCATTATATGTTTTACTTAACCAATCATATTATTATTGAGGCCACATTACACACTTTACACTTTACAACATTTATGCGTTGTCTGATGGCTGTGATCTTATATAATCACATGTTTATAGAGATGGGCGATATATCACTAACTGTGATTTTTTCACCGATACCATTTGATCACTGATACTCCCAGTTACTCGATCTCAAAAGTATCGGTGATTGAGATATCAGTGATCGGAGATACTCGCAATACTTGCAATACTCGAGCTACAGAGCTAGTATTGCTTCTTTTTCTAGACACTCGAATAAATACTCGCTTCACGGCCTTTGTTATTCTTTTATTTTTTATTTTCTACCAACTAATTTAGAATCGACCTTATTTACTGGCATGTTTTATGTGTTATTTCTATTTAAAACACTTAATCTCTTAGAGCTCATTTATCAAAATCATTATAAGATTGCTATGTAAAAATGACTTTAATAGTTTAAATGTTTCCTTCACATGCATTTACAATACAAAACATTTGTTGTTAAGAGCAAAATTCAAAAGCAAGCTTACTAAGCAAATCACATTTCGGATTCTTTTTAAAAGTAGGCTACGAAAAAAAATCATTTCTTTTTTTTCGGTGATCCTATCCCCAAAATCGCAAATAATGGATTAAAATAAGTAACAAAATAGAAAAAATAGAAATAAACCTTAATATTTACAATGCGTTGATGATCCTCATCATCCTATAGTCTAATCTAAAGTGTGTTTATATAATAATTGATTAAATATTTTATAGCATCTTTTAATTTAATGCTAAGTCTCAGTGCTGTGGTTATGAGTTTTATTCCTTTATATTTAAATAGGTTTATTTGCTTCTAATAGATATATAGCTCATCTACAACACTACAATAATATAATATATGACCTGCTTTCCAAACGTTTTCTAAACAAATCACCATTATGTTATGTTCCTTTTTAATCTCACATAAATTTTAATTGTAGTGAAATAGATCACTAAATAAATTACACATTTACAAAAGTTTCTCATAGTACGTAAAATAAGTAAATATTGGTATTCAAGTTTAACATAATGTTTGTTGGACCACTAATTTTGCCCAAATTACATAACATTTCACTATAAAATACTAAATAACATATTTTATTTCTCTAGTTTTCAATTGTATTAAACTTCTTAAAACGCATACTTTTGTATTGACTGTACATTAGTCAGGCAACACGAAACCCGGAGATTAGGTAGCTGTATGTCAATAATGTCAATGTCAGTGCCG
>CABEEJ010001855.1:33832-88407 GCA_901482245.1 Timema douglasi
TGAACATTTCCTAATTTATTATTTTTCCAAGCATAAAACCTTATTTAAAAACATATTTATTTAATATCATTGGAAAAAAAAAAAAAAGGAAATAATACAAAAGGTAATTTTCTTAACAAAGAAAAAGATCCGTTTACCAAGTATTAAAGCATATTTTACAAAATTAAAATAATTATGAGGAATTACATTAGAAAGCATGTATTTTTACCTTCAAATAAAGCCTCTCTGAGTCAAATAATTAAAAAATAGGTATCACAAACAATTATTGTCGAAAGCACAAGTCTTATAAATTTACCAAATAGGGTTGTTTACTGAATCAAAATATGTAGCAAATAACGGCAAATAAACTAATATCAGAGATATTAGATTATTACTTGTTCTGAATTTTGACATTCTTTGGATGCTAGTAAGAATCAAGGATATCGAGGTATAGAGTTTTACATCCCTACTTATAACAAAATTTTTCGATTTTTACAGATGTAAAATGGCAACAGATATAGTGTGGTTTTTAGAATTTATAATCGGTCCCTTTCCCCCTTTCTTCTACCGTTACTAGCTTCCATTTATTGACTTTCATGTAAATGCTTGATAATACATTTGGTTTCTTACTGCGACACACTTGAATGGTTTTTTGAATTAAAATTTTTTAAGGCTAGAAATACCTTTTCAAAATATATTTAACTAAAGCATCCCCATACATGCTTTATATGGTTAAATTGTATGTTATTTTCTTGCTCCAAAATCTATTTAGTTGCAAAAATTAAATCAAGATACATATACATTTTCTATTCAATTCAACAATGCACCAAAATATTTTATTTTGTTCCAAAACATTACATGAAACTCATATTTAAAAAGATTAGCATGCAGCAAGTTTAAGTGTTATGTATGTGACTAGCAATCACATAGAGAAGCATAAAAGCTCATGCTTTTGTTGTATAATTTTCTACAGGTGTTTCTTTAAATTAGAGAAGAATGCAATTCAACCAAATTACTGTTATACAGATTAAATTGAGAGAAAATTCAGCTGAGTGTAAATGTAACCAATATAAGGCCAAGTCCCATCAAACACCTAGAAGATAATTAATTTTATT
Organism: Timema douglasi; assembly: GCA_901482245.1. Lineage (NCBI taxonomy): Eukaryota > Metazoa > Arthropoda > Insecta > Phasmatodea > Timematidae > Timema > Timema douglasi. Next base: position 34,927 of record CABEEJ010001855.1, read on the forward strand.
TAGCAAGTCCTAATAAGGTTATTTTCCTCTACTAATTCCAAATATGACAATTTTGGATTAAATTTCTCTCTTAATCTGAAGATTTTATAGGAACTTTTAAACATAGTTTGACACAAAACCTTGTGCTTAGTCTGAAACAGCCAACATTGTCGAAAATGTGGGGAAGGGGGGTCTGTACCCCTCACCCTCCAGAATTAAATAGACCTCCAAGGGGGCCTATATATGCATAGAGAAACTTTTATTGGCTCAAGGTAGAGTCAAATTTTCTAGTGGACCCCCCTCAACATATTTGCTTCTACGCCCTTGGAATCAGACGGACACAGGAATGTCATGTGAGATTATTGGCTCACTACATAAAAGGTTTCATTGAACTTGTGGGGTTGATTCTATGCTCAGGGTCATTATTTACTTATTATTTGTGGCATGAATCTATGAGAGCTTGTGAGATTACATACTTATATGAGCTATCCTCAAACTCAAGACACAAGCTATCAGTAGTTGTCTTGATTATACTATAAAATTGACACTTATTTTATTTTAAATTAATCTAGCAATCATTCCTCTATTGAATATAGAATCGGGTATAAACCAATAAATAAATTTAATTAAATAAGAAAAACACTTGAAAATAAGCATCAAACCACAGATTTTGGAATTAATGTACCAATGCTGGTATCATTGAACCAAGATTTATAAGTCCACATTAAATTGAATTTTTTGAATAATCAAAAGTTAATATTACACGCATGAATATCTACAGTCAATAATACATAGTCTTCCATTTATATTTATTTTTACAATTCACAATCTTGAAACGTAATAACTGGCCTATCATGGCATATCAAACCATTAGACTCCTATTCAATTTCAGTATCATAACATAGTTTATATTAAGTGAAATAAATACATGGTGTTTTTTTTGTTTGTTTTTTGCAGTAAGAATGTTTGCAAATATCTAGTACATAATTTGACCACACAGTTTGGTTATTTATGACATAATAATGTAATTTGTGGTGAAATAGTAAATATCTAGAGTATTTCTATATAGTATAAACACTTTCTTATTTATGGCAATGCATGAACCAAAAAAATTAATATACATAGGTACTCAATTTAAATACAATTAATATACTGTGTAACATGTGGAAACCATTTTTTTATCAAGGTATAATAAATCAATGTTGGTAAAACTTCGGTACTTTAGGACTGGAAACAGTGTATGTAATTTAATAATTCAAATAATTTAGTTGCTTTAACTACACATTTACTATGAAGTAAATAGTTTTGTTGTTATGGTTATTATTGTTATAGCTATTAATATTATTTGTACAAGTCTACTAAAACAACTTCTGGGTTTCAAAAAGTGATTCTCTAACACTAATATGAGCATAATCATTTCTCAATTTACATCCAAAGTACCTGATATGTCTATAAATGGGTATAAGATAATAATTTATGTTCAGTTTCTTTGGTTAGAAAAATAGTTGTGTTTGCCTCAAACTGTTATTCATTATCAATTTATTCACAAGATTTTTTAATAAGCTTATGTATCAAATCTTGAAACTAATATTTTGGTTACTGTAAGCTAAGGAGCTCTTTCCTTGGTATAATATATTTAATTATTTAGGATACACACCCAGTAAGGTAGTACCGTATGACGATAGTTTGAGTTGAATGAGAGCAGGCCCACTTATAACTATCGAAAAAATTAAGAAATAAACTAAATAACTGGGAAAATTAAAATACTTAAACATTCTTTTTCTGTCTTGAATCTCCATCTTTATCGGTATACTCACATCTAGGAAAATGTCTTACAAGGAGTGTCAAGTTTTCTTATTTCATTCGGATTCGTCTCTAGTACTTAGATAGGTGCTATGTAAAAGGATATGTATTGGGTGCATCCTTACCTTAAATTATAAAGAAACTTGAACCATCAAGACTATACTATTCATTTTTATAAAATCAAGCAATAATATTTGTCCTTGTTCAGAGCTTAAACCCTAATAATAATAAAATATTTACATAAGCTTTAGTGCAACAAAGAGAAACAAATATTTAACTTTCACGTTGGGATATTAATTTCATTCGTTTCAAAATTCCTTGAAATTCCAACATTTTATCCTTGAAATAGTGTGAAATTTTTAGCATCAAACCTAAAGAAAAGATTATGTTTTTGAACAGCTAAATAAGATGTGTTAATTTATGTGTAAGTTCTTGTAAAAATTTTTTTTAATGAATTCAATAATAGAAATAGGACAGGCCTACAAACAAATACACATACAGTACTATGATATTAATTTTTCAATTAAGAAAAAGGCATAAGGAGAAATTCTATCCCTTGAGAGAGGATCGATCGACTTCTCATTTTAGTAGATAACAATTCAAAAGACTTTGAATATCATATTAACATATTCATTTTATGTGCAGAGAATTAAAGGTACTAAACCCATTCAATACTCAAAGTGGCCTTTATAATTAATGATAATTTTAATAAAATGCTTCAGTGAATTGTGTGTGATCTAAGAGGCAACGCATGGGTTGTCTCCTTTATGAGGCTATGCTAGAAAATGATTTCCTTTTATTCAATACCATCAAACTTGCTATTTGAAGCCAATGCACATATAGACATTCATTCACTCACTCACTACATAACTATGTGTAAGATTGCTCAACAGGAGAGTGAGAGGGAAAGTAACAGTTTACAAGTGTAATCCCATTAAGCGAAACCAGGCTTGGCAACAACTCTTCACAAACACTTATGTGCACGCATGCACACACATGCATGCATGCACACACGCACACACACAGAGCTTAATTTATACTTTCAACATTCCATTCCATTCCATTCCTATTCAAATATGAACACTCATCCGATTTTCAATTTCTATTTATCAATGTTGCCTGCAATGTCTGCATCACTCTATCAAAATCTGGTAGTTTAATCTTTTGAATAATAGTCCATAATTTATTACTTCTTTGATGCATTTAAAATGTATTTAGTGCCATTTAAGTAGATTTTCATAGGTTTCTTCAAATAATTACTTACATTATTTAATCTGAATACTATGTGTGTGGTCTAGTCATAGCATCAAGATAGATTAAACTTTCAAATGATTCATGGTAAAGAAATTTCTTTGCTTCGGTTGTCTCACTAACCTGCACTGGAAGGTGTGTGAACAAGGGTGTCAGTTTAACAGTTGTTTTTTTTTACCAAAATGAGGAGGCCATGGCTCTAAGCCTGGTAAGGTGTATTGAGGAGTGATTTAAAAATGGTTTCCCACTCTACCTATGCACAAATGTAGGATTGTTTTATCTAAATTCTGCCTTACTCTTAAGTATAAATATAGAGATAGCCCAGAAATATGTGGTGAATAATTAAAAAATGTTGCTTCAACAGGGTGAATACTTTTATTCATGGCAGTATCAGCTTGTATTTAAATTCAATTAGATTCTTGCATAATAACATTTTCAAGGATTTGGTGGGTATAGGCTACTTTAACTGATAACTATAGTTCCTAATCTCATATTTCTTAAATTACCAACAGCAACAGTAAATTCATTTTTAAATGCACATGTTAAATTTCACCTTTGTTTGTTACTGAAGCTGAACTATCATAATTATATTTTAAGGATTCTCTTTCAAAAACCCCTTATTACTGACAGTTATACGTGGATAGGCCTTGCTCACGTCAAAGGAAAACTTAAAGAATTTTTTTTGTTAATCTCCGGTTTCAACAATGTGGGGCCTTTTACAGGATAAACAATCTTTGCTGAAAATGAAATACTCTGTTAATCCCATCTTTATATCCTTTTGGCTATTTCATGCAAATGTCTTCATCCAAGTTCTCATATAAACATGTAGTTTTAACATAAGATTGTTTATATGTTAATTTTTCTTAAGTTGTGACTATATAAAACATATTAATAGATTCAACCTTTGCTACTAATCTAAAGGAGTGTACATGGTAATCAATATATTATTTAGGGTGACCCCACAAATTACTAGCTGTGCTGTACATAACATTTCCATATACATTGCAATTTAAATATGATACACCCAATGATTGCCAAATGCAATCTGACCTTGTGATAGATTTGTTAGTGTCCCAATTTCACTGTGAGCCGAGATTATTTAATCTTGTTAATTAGCAAAGATCTTATATTAAGTTAGGGGTTGAAGTGTGTGGATGATTGTGTTGTTTTCTCTCTGTCACTGTGTCAGCGAGAGATGTTCTTGAAGTTCATGAAGAAATTGAGAGTGTACAAGGTCGCATGGGTAAAGGGTTACATTTAAAATGAAGGAAGGGAATTGAGTGACTGAGGATGATGTAATGAACATCATTGTGAAAGAGTAAAAGCAGCCCGAATTGCTGATGGGTGCCATAAGCGGAAGGAGTAATTAATGGCTGCCCAAATGGTTATGGGTGCACAAGTAAGGCTGGTTGAAAGATTGAGAGAGCTGCTCAAATAGTTCTTGAGCGCGAAGGGAGAAATACTTTCTTCTTGAAATAACTAATCCAGAAATTGTGTTGGAAGTTGAGAGTTGTTTATTTTGACTAAAAGAGATTAGGTATTCATTGGACTAGTACCTAGTGTCAGTGGGAGTTTGTGTCCAACCTTCCATTGATTTATCTCAACATACATGCTTATTCAAGTACTTTATTTTGTCACCACATCTTACTAACTGTTTAGGCTATACACAGAGTACATTTATACATATAAATATACACTCTTTTACCTACGACATAATTTATTTGTTTTCATTACGATGGTAAAAATAATAAATGTTTTTTATTTATCCTATAGTTTTTTTAAACATTGCCTAGTATAGTGCCCTTAGGACTGAGAAAAGGTACATACTAGATCCGGAGCCTCCAGGCTAAAAAGGTTCTGCTCCGTGGGAGGGTTTGAGTTCTTCAACACGAGTATCGCTCAGTGCCATCAAGGAGAATTAGAAAAACTCCATTTTAAACATGGTTTCACTTGAGAGAAGACAAAAACAGCCTTCTCAAGTCATTCGCCCAGCTTCCACAAAGCTAGGTTCAGGTAGTGACCCAACCCCCTCTTCACATAATCAAACCTCGCAAAGAGCTTAAGCAGACTGCTCATTATGATTACAATGGTCCCTTAGTGAAAAAAATGTTAAAAGTGAGTTGTTTAACAGCTGCACATTTGGAAGTGCTCTTATCACTGAGCATTGACACTGCCGCCCCCTAGTGTTGATGGACTCAACCTGGCTTAAGTAGTGCAGCAAAACTTCCATAAGGCTAAGAATCTAGTAAATCCTTAATTGTACCCTAGAGGTAGCTGCCGGTTACTACATAAATAGTCAGTTCACGTTCGTTGTTGAATAATTTAAAACTCTAAAATGGCTGACGCCACAAGGTCACCCAAATTAGCAGCTACATTAGCGATTCAGCCGATTGACTTAAAAAGTCAAAATTTGTCTTATGTGTGGAAAAAGTGGTCAACACAGTTCACCATATGCTTACGAGCCACATGTCTGGAAAAAGAAAATGACTCGTGCAAGGTTGCTTTACTTTTGCACCACCTAGGCTCACAAAGTGTTTAATTATTTCGACCTAGACATTGACCAAGTGAAATATAATGAACTAATCCAAAGGTTTAATGAATATGTCCACACAAAAGGCCAATATTTCATTCAAACGTCACAAATTCTTCATTTGTCATCAGCAAGAAAATGAAACACTAAAAGACTTTGTCACAGCTTTAATAAATCTCGGTCTTTTGTGTGAATTTGGTGATTTACAAGAAAGTTTAGTGAAAGATATTTTCACTTGTGGTCTCAGCTACTCTTACAATGACATAAAACAACACTTAATAGAAGAGGGTCAAATTACTTTAGATAAAGCAGTCCAGCTTGCCAAAACAATGAAAATGTCCAAACTTCAGACGTAACAGCTTACTTCAAGTAATTCATCAGAAAATAGAGATTTTTGTGGGAACACTGGAAAAAGTTCAACTGAAGAGATCACTGCGTCAATTTCAAGGTAGAAGTTCAAGCCTTAGAGGAATTTCTTCAAGACAACAGTTGGCAAGTCCAAGAAGGTCTAAATGCACTCGATGTGGTCAGGAACACCGCTACAAATGTCCAGCGGCAAAGGTAAAGTGCCATTTATGTAATAAAATTGGTCACTATGCAAAGTTATGCTTTAAGAATAAGGCTTCAGTTAAAAGCTTATCGCTTCAATCCAATGAGCTATTTCTAGGTTCATAATATATTCGGGAAAATATTACAAATGTAAATTCACTAACATGGGACATAACTATTATAATGGAGGGAAGAGGTCTTTGTTGTATTCTGGACACAGGAGCTCACACTAATGTAATGGGTTAAAACACCTACAAAAGTTTAAATTTATCAGAAAATAAAATAAACTCTATGTTTACTCATGTCTTGACATTTATTAAAGAATTACTTCAGTTAAGAGGTGAAGTTGATTTAAATTTTCAACTCAAAGACAAGCAAATTATTACAAAATTCCATATTGTTGAGATGGATTGTAATACAATTCTAGGTCTTAAAACTTCCGTGGAGCTTAAATTAATTAAGCAATTTAATAATGCTACTTTTGCAAATATATCTGAGAATCAAACAGAGCCTAATCAGTCATTACCAAATAATATTAATCTAGGAGCAAAGTCCCAGGTATTTGTAAATAAATTTAAAGATATTTTTGAGGGTCTTGGAAATATAAACATGTAATTGCCACTTATCTATAAATAAATCAATAAGTCCAGTTGTAGAGCCTCTCAGAAGGATTCTATTTAAATTAATTACTGAACTAGAGAGTGAACTCAAACGCATGGAACAGTTGGATATTATATCCAAAGTGAGTGAACCAACACCATGGGTGAATAGTATTGTTCTGACTAGAAAACAGAATGGTAACCTTAGGATTTGTTTAGATCCACGTAACTTAAATAATGATATTCTTAGGTCACATTATCCTTTTCCTACACTTGATACTTTCAAAGCCCAATTAAAGGATGCTAAATTTTTCTCAACATTAAATGCCAATTCTGGATTTTGGACCATCCCTCTTGATGAGGAATCCTCATAATTGTGTCATTTATCACACCATTTGGTCGCTATAGGTTTTTACGTTTACCATTTGGATTAAGCTCAGCACCTGAGATTTTTCACTCAACTATGATTTAACTTTTTGAAGGAATTCCTAATTTAATTATTTATTTTGATGATTTGTTAATGTATGCATCTAGCCAAGAACAACACGATTCTATCTTAAAGCAGGTTGGTGAAAGAGCTATATCTGTAAATTTGAAGTTTAATTTAGGCAAAAATTGTGGTAATTGTAATGAACTTAAATTACACATTGTGGCTTACTCCGTTGTGAACTGGGTTTTTCTATGAATAGGTGCATCAAAACACCAGTTCTACATCTAGAGTAATTATACACTAAACCAAACATCGACATAACCTACACACTTAGCTAAAAATTCTTAAATTATTGCTTAATTATCTATATTAATGTTTTTCTCTAACCCACTACTAAAATGTACTATTCCAAACATAACCACCCTCATTATTCACTCCCATTTATATTCAAGTATAAAAATAACAGTATTAAACAAATATATCACATAAACAAAATCACATTACAAAAGGGAAAATAACCCAGGCAATTAGCAAGTCACCAGAAAACATGCTTAAATTAATTAAAAGATAGCAAGAAGCATTTTGGAAAAAAGAATACCTAGTCATCCCATTAGAGAATGAACTGCTGAATGGATACTATTAGAAAAGGAAAACAAATGTGTGTTTTTTATTACAGCCAGAGTAACACAAAAATTGCCAGGAAAGGTCTTGCCCTTTCTTTGGGTTGCATGTGTTTTAACCAATCATATTTTGCTATTACATTAATTACAATGGATTCAACATTCCCTGGACCTCCTGACTATAGTATACTCCACATTGTAGTCACATGTCTGCTAACAATCAAATAAAGTATCCAGTATGCTGGTAGGGAGGAACTTCACTTTCCCAATTACATTTTAATCTATCATTACGCTAATGTAAGAGAGAAAGGACTGCTTATCATTAAACAGTAAAGCTAAGCTATTATGATCCACAGATGGTTTAGATTTTTTAGTATTGAAAACAATATAAATTGGTAGGATTAGTGTGTTTAAAAATTTAGGATCAATTTTAACCAGTATAAACTAAATTAGTGTGGGAATAAGGAAAAGTGCATGCTATTACTTGGTCAATAAGCTGTTGTCAAAAAATACATAACTCAAAATATACAAAACAATAGTTTCAACAGTTGTTCTTTATGGTTGGGAAACTTGGTCTCTTATCTTACACAGTGAGAAAAAATTTAGCATGTCCAAAAACAAAGTAGGTACTTAAGAAAATATTTGTTCAGAAAAGGGATGAAATAATAAAGAGTGTAGGAGGTTACAAATAATGAGTTACATGCCCTGTAATGATCACAAGACATTGTTAGGGTAATAAAATCTCAAAGGTTATGGTGGGTTAGACATGTAGCATGATTGGAAGAAACTAGAACATCGTTCAAGGTATTGACTGATAAATCCTATGGTAAGAGACAATTATTATTGTTATCACCGCATCTTACTACCCATTTGGTTTTACACACTTACGCTAATGTGTAATGGCGGGGTGATTGTGAGATGAAATGGAGGACCTACAGTTTAACATGGGATACAAACCACTGTGGAGGCCTGGCATTCCACAGTCACAAGTTGTGATTAATACACGTCTTGTCAGAGGTGAAGGCAGAGTTTGGCAATCAGATAAATCTGTGCTAGGACCGAGGATTGAACCCCAGACCCCCAGCACAGAAGTCCAACACCCTACTCCTAGACCGCCAGGTCACCAAGAGACAATTGGGAAGACCTAAACGCAGAAGGAAGGATAATATTAGAATTAACCTGAAAGAGGTAAGGTGTAATGAGGTGGACTCAAGGAAGGGAAAGGTGGTCTACTTTTTTGGGAGGTAGCAATCAACTTTTGAGTTGCTTAGAGTAAGCAGTTAAGTAAGTATGCCAAAAGGGAAATTTGTGTATTATTTCAACAATATTATTGTTAATATTTAGTTTATTATGATTTTCCTGTGCTGATCTTTTCACTAGCATTTTCAGTGGTTTGTTGAGGCAAATGAGGATGGAAGCTTCTTGATAGTATTTAATTGTTTACTCTCCTTCCTGCTGCTTCCTGGCATCATGAAAAAGACTATATCAGTACCTTGTGTTCATTTTATACACAGCTGAGGCTGATGAATTTGGTTTATTGATGATCGAGTTTTTATGTAATTTTTCAATTCCTTGCCAGTCGCTTTTTAGTGTTAGTACTTGACATGGATATATGGAAACATACTAACTATCGGTAAACTAGTAATCAGTAAACATGACCAAATTTTAATCTCACATACACTTTAATTAATTTGGATGGTGTTATTTAAGCGTTTCTGTTTTTCCCGGTTTTAGTTATTTTTGCTTTAGCTTTTTAAATAAAAGTCAATCATTTCAATGTGATTTATGATATTTGTTGAATTGTCTTTTTAAAAAATACTAAAACATTATAAGTTTTTATATTTTGCATGAGGTGAGAGTTAGTTGTTCCAATTTTTTTTAAAGTTTTTAAATGCTTGTTAATAGTTGACACAAAAAATTATTGGGCGTGCACTTATTTAAGAAAATATATCATATCGTAATGGCCTCTCAATGCTTTAAAGAGCTGGATATGAAAGATTTGGTTTTCTTTTTCACTCGTTATAGGTTAGTATTAGTTGAAAGTCCAGATAAAGACAAGACCTAAAGCATACTAAATTAATTTTGGCCAACACAAGCAGTTGTGTGCTACTATGTCTTATATTTTTCTTCTGAATGTATTTGTAAGAAGCCAGAGGTTCTATTAATTTATTTAATTTTTAAAACAAAAGTCTAACTTATTGCGCCAAAGATTTAGTTACGTGAAGGTTGAAATTAGAGTACAGACCAGAAACCATGTTTGGAAATATTCCTCTTTGTTCCAGAAATAAACCCAACTAAATTTTAAGGAGTATCCTTTTGCTGTCTTTATAATAGGTAGGTGTTTATTCACATTTTTAATGGTGTGTTCTTACACTAACATAATGTTTGTTTACAAATTAGTATTATATAATGGTCAATTATTGCAGCTTTCACTAATTATATCTGATTAAAACTCAAGCAAAAGAGTTGTAATTGTAACCTACCTACCAAAACTTGAGTGAATATCAACACTCAGGTTTCAAATCATTGTAATATTGTCCATATGGAGGAGACCACAAATCAATTAATGTAGATTAATTGAAAAATGACACCTAAGACACAAAAATAGAAACTAGGACCTTTGGCTTAGCGTGCCAATGCTCTATCACTGAGCCCTGTGGTCAGGGTCATTCTTCACTCATAGTTTTAAGGCCGAGCCTGTGATGGACATGTGGAAATTGACTGCTACATATTTACGATCAAAAGTATCGTGAGCTATCAAATATCACATACATCGGTGACTCTGAAGGGGTGTAAGCTGCCCCCTCCCCCCTTACCACCACGTTACAGATGGTTGTGATATATGATAGCTTGTGATACTATTGGTATACTAATACACATGCCCATCACAAAGTCAGCCTTAAAACTATGAGTGAATAATGACCCTGATCACAGGACAAAACATAGTTATATCAGTGGTAGACTCTACACGCTAAGCCACAGTTTCCGGGTTCAATTCCAGCGTCCATGTGTTATTTTCCAACTGATTTAAATTAACAAAACATCATTGTTTGATAAAACTTTATATGTGATTGTGTTTAGGCTTTGAGTTATTTTAGTAGTCAGAGTATAGCGTAATATTTAAATATTTTAAGAATATTGCTGTGAGCCTTTGATAATGAGGGGAATGAAGGCCATAGGCACTTTTATTCCAAAATGTGCTCAAAATTGGTAAAATGTTTCTTCTATTTTAATATTTTGACTGCAAATAACATCAATGAAAGTGATTCAAGCTCCAAATCTCAGCTACTATAAATGATAAACAACATAAAATATTGATGGAGAGACCATTACTTCGTTACCTCTAATCTCTAGGACAACAGTTATATAGTGTATGTGCACAGACTTGAAGTTTCTTGAGTCTATTACATGCATGTTGACTCAACTCATTTTTCATTAATGACTAAACAGTAACTATAATGAAGCATGTATTGCCAGGCTCAAAACGGTCTTGTATGTATGCCTGGGTATAGGCCTATATAGAATGGTAGTATCAAGTGGGAAAGTGGGTCACCTTTAAAAAAAAAAGTGTGTGCATTTTAAATGAAGAATGGAGAGCTAAATTTAAATATTTTGACCAAATTTTTGCTAAGTTGACTGAACTCGACCTAACCTAAAATGACTGATTGAAATAAATATAAACAAAAATCTGGTTTTGGTAAAAGGAAAAAGAAAGAACCAAAACAAAAGGCTTTAAGTAAATGTAAAGGTCAATGCTGAAATATATAAATGTTGTCCAGCAGTTCAGAAATACCAATTTAATCAGAAGATTTTAGTGATGACATTTATAAACTTAGCTCTACTAATTAAGGCACAAGCAAAGATCAAGTTAATATAGAATTTTAATCACACCAAATTTATTCCATTCTGTTGACATTTTATTTAAATGAAAACATAAATGAATAAAAGTCTGTGAGAGATTTCAGCAACCAAATGATCTGTTACTGTTTCACTATCAGTTTCAGCATAGGTATATCTAAATTGAAAATAGATGCCAATATAATTCATTATGTTGAACAAAATATTTTATGTAAGAATTTGGAAAACAGTTTGGAATCAAAGTCTAAACATTGTGGGGAAAAAAGCTATGCACTAAAATACTTTTTTATGGAAAAATTAATAATGGTGAGGTTGTTAAAAGAGTCTGGCAAATATTTTCATAATCTACCAGAAAAATGTATTGTTATCTTTGTATTGTTATGTGTGTATGCTATAAATAGGCAGACTTAATCTGTTATATCATCAATTTCAAATAAGACTTGTTGTTTGGAAAAATGCACATGCAAAAATAATAGCAAATAATAAATAAAGAGAGCATTCACTTCCATATTTACTAAACTACAGTTTCAAAAGGTTGCCTAAACTAGCACATAGTTTCAAATGGAAAAGGAAAAAGCAAGTACAGTAAATATTGAATTGGATTTCAAAGAGTATTTACAGTAGTAAATTTTCTGTCAGAAAGAGTAGTTAAAACACATGGAACAGAAATATCAAATAACAGATCTCAATCACTCAACAACACTGATAATATAAGTAGGATGTATTCTGGAGTCCAAGCCAAATTTAAGGAAATAAACAAAGACACAGTATGGGTTCAATGTGCTGCACACAGTATTAATTTACTATGAGCCAAGTCCGCAGATAGATACTAGACTGCCCCCCAACCCCCAATTGCTTTACACATTTTTTCCATTCCTTTCCACAAATGGAAAATACAATCTAGGTCAAAAGTTTATCATCCACAAGTTGGTAAGCCTGTTAAGAAGCTGCGATATAAATAAAAGGAAATCACAATGAAACCTATGTTGCATATCTAAGTTAGTTGGTGTTCATTACATTTCCTGTTTGATACCATTTGTAACAATTCCTTACATATGTATTTACTGCTGGTTAATAATGAGACAGTCAGTTCATGTTTCACTTTGTTAGTTTCTCCTTTGGGTTAGGCACAAACAAATAGTAATTTCAAGCATGCTGAACATACAGTCATTAGAGATATTTTGGTTTAAGACTTTAGACAAATAATTATTAAGTTGTTCCGAATATATTATATTTGTTTGCTAATATACATTCTATTAATACCACTTACAAACATAACTGAAATTACTTAGTATAGCAAGGTCAAACTCAAGATAATTGGAATGGTGCAGCCAGGAAGTGAATAATCACATCAGAAACCAGGTGCTACAATTGTAAGCAATGGGTGTCAGAAAGGTCTTGTGAGATATAGTGTTGATATACTGGTATACTCATAATTCATTTTACCCAATGAAACTCACATTTAACATAATATATAATCAATTTAACAACAACCAAAAGATCTTGAAATTTTTTCACTCGGAATCTAGCCTGTGATGCTGATATAACAAAGAAAATGTTTCATCAATTACCTTTTGCATATTGTTTATGAAAATAAAATACAAATACATTGTTCTATAGAAATAATATAAACATATAACATTTGTAAACATTTTTGGTAGATTAATAAATTTTATGAAAATATAATAGAGCAATACTTTGATATGGAATAAAGAGTAAGTGATTCAATCATAGTGTAGCAACAATGATGGTGTAATGTATAAATTACCTATACCCTTTTGTGTAATAATATGAAAACATTTAAATTATGTTGTTATAGACCCATAATAATGTAGCACAGTTACATCAATTACTGAAGTAGTAGCTCTATACATCATAGAACTACATATTACAAAGGCATTGTTATGTTACAAATATGGTTTTAATCATGTTTGTTAAAGTTTTTCCATCCTCATAAATTTGATTGATTGGCTAATGCATTGCTATAAATAAGATCTTAATTTGTAGCAGTACTATGTTATTTTAAAACTGTTGTTATTATGAGATAAATAATCAACTATTTGTAATCATATTTTTTGGAAAACTCTTTTGAAAAATTAGTTCACTTCTGTTTACAACTTTATAGTAGGAATGATGTAGTCAATAAATTTCTTCTTCTGCTTGTTGTCCAAGAATACAAACCTTGCTGAAAAAGTTAAAAATTGTTTCTAGCTCGTCAACAGACTGTCCTGTATACCTATATGGGTGTTTATATTTTTTAAAAAAGTTGGGATTTTTTTTTTTAAGATTATCATATTTTTTGACAGTGGTTATCCCTCTTTAACCCGCATAATCAATGTTATGCTGATTTTGATTATTTATTTTTGTAGCTATTTTGGCAATAACTTCTGTAATTTAATATCTCCATGGAGAAAGAGAATCTGATTATAAGAGAGCATTTTTTCATCCAATTTGTCCAATACATCTTATTTGTCCAGAGTTCTTATTTCATAAGGCTAAGATAAAAGTTGCATACTACTAATGTGTACAAATATTGGTAAGGGGGTGGGGGTGGGGAGAAATTAGACAGAAACATTTTAATAAGTTGGATTTTAAGCTATCAATACAAAATAATAATTGTGTTTGTTTAGCAAAGCAAAAGAGTAGAAACAAGACAAATTCCACAATTATTTCAAGCAAACAAGAATAAATAAAATCAAGACAGTGTAATGTTCTACCACACATACTTGATATGTTTGGTAAGGAATTTTTTCATAGTGTGGATCCTCCTGCACAAGATGAATTGTCTATGAAAAAAGAAAGGAAATAAATATGTCAAGTCCCAAATTTATCTTAGCAGACGTAAAACCTATAAATATATTATAACATAGCTTAAGTTCATATATTAAAAATATACATGCTACACTTATTTCATCAAAGGGAATGAATAAGTTGAGGATAAGTGCATAGTGTAAATTAATTTTGATTATATCCTAAGTGTTAAATAAATAACTAACCAAACATAATAATACTGGAGTAGAAATTATTTATAGACACTTTACTAACACTAACACAAACACACACACAAAAACACTTTTACACTTGCTTTTGCCAGCCACAAGGGGCGTCCTCAGGAGATTAGTCTAAATTTTTGAAGGTCAATATCATTGGTGAGCAGTACTCATATGGCTCCCACGGCTGCTATTCCAAGTACCAAGATACAGTCAACTCTGGTTTAAGTGAATTAAATTGTAGTAAACATTCAAATATAGTGAACCTAATGTATTAGGTCCAAACCACATACATTTTAATGTGTGAAATTTTAAAGAAAAAATGTCATTTTGACAACATGATCCTTTAAAGTCAAAACTTTTTGGTTGTTTAAACTTATAGATACTGATTCTCTACCTGATTTCTTGAGTTGGTAGCACTTAGCATGATTGAAAGTATGGAATGTGAAGAGGTCCACGGGTGAAAGTGTAGAAGAATATGAGAGTTAACATCGCAAGTCTGAGGCCAAGCTTAGACAGTCACTGCACCCCATTGACCTGGCTTACGTTTTAATACCTTTGTTGCAGCAAGTAAGGGATGACAGTCTTCTGAGCAGTATTAACATGACTCAATGACTAGGGTGACCAGTCCTGCTAAGTCAGAACAGTGACAGTCTGTGGTATTTGGTCATGGTTTTCATAAATCCACTTCTATTTTGAGTTTTATCTATCCTCTCAAAGGACTTTCTGCTGAATTTAGTTAAAATCTGAATAAGAATGTGAAAATGACGAGTATGAAAATGGAGAAGGTTTCCAAAAAGTGAAAAAGGGGTTAAAAGGTATTGGAAATGTTCTGAGATTTTTTTAATGTACGTATAATGTGGAATCAAGTGTGGAAAAAATACAGACTCCAAATAATAATTTATAAAATATATTAATTAAAAAAGTATACAGCAAGCAGCAGCATTTAACTGATTATTTTAAGAATGTTCAATCACGGTGGCCACTCAAACACAAGAATAAAATTCCAGCAGAGCTCTCAATTTTTCCAGCAAATTTTATTGAGAATTTGAACAAATGGATGCGAATAATATTATTTTTTTTGTAAAAGGTGTGTTTAGCACTCCACTAAATTTTTGTACTTGATCAAGTATTGTTAAAAGTGTAAGTAATTATGCCCAATGTCTAGATCTGTAAACATTCCCCAATTGCTGGAAGCTAGAAAAAATTCTAAATGATAAACAGTTCTAGAAGCTTTCTGAAGTGATTCTTCTCACGGTAGAATAATCTCCTAGCAGCCGAAGGCTTGTAAAATTTCTAGATATTAAACACTTTTTGAAGCTAAGTGAAGTATTTTTTTTTATGGTAAAATAACTCCCAAAATGCCGAAGGCTAGAAAGATTTATAAATATTAAACACCTTTAGAAGCTCTCTGAAGTGCTTTTTATGGTAACACAGCCCCCTAATTTGTATTTGTATCTTAATTTTGATATTCTTTGAACCATAAATAAAGCCATATATATATTTTGTTCATAAAATTTCGCGGAGGGTTTTAACCCCCAAACCTCTCTTGGCTACAGCCTTGATGCCCTGTTTGCTTACAGTTTGATAGCTGACTTACAATAGGTTCATGATTAGTAAATAAAAACTCAACAGGATAGTCGCCAGACTACCTCATTTATGGACTCAATCATCATGAATGAACAATAATTATTATTGAACATTTAATGTACTAATCAAGGTAGCTTTCTTTTGACACCTTGCAATGCTATACATTTTACATCAGTTTGTTATAGTACCTTTGCTGTTACCAATAGTTGATATTGGCATTGTCATCATTATTATTACCATTATCATTATCATTATTATTACTATTATTATTATTAAAAATTGAAAACTAAATTTAACTCATATTCCTCCTTCCATATTTCTGTCAAAGAAAATGATTTTACCATGATAAACTGGTGATATTTGGCCGTCTGACTGTCTCATTGCACCTTACTATGGGAAGTTTCCGCCTGAGCAGATAATCTGTTAGGAGTCCCCCTGTGTGTCTACCCTTGTAAAGGCTGCTGTTGCATCCGACCTTGGCTCTCAAGAGGGTTCAACACGAACCCCACTCCCCCACTCGTGACCATCGATGGAGGTCTGGAGGCTACCTCACAACGCATCTTCCAATGAATAGGGATATTATATTATATTGTCAAAATGTTCAGGGTCTACACACCAAAGTAAGGGAATTATTTACAAATGTTTGTGTGAATGAATTCTCTGTTATTTGCTTAGTTGAAACTTGGCTCTCTAGTGAGTTTGTTAACGATAATTACTTTCCCCCTAACTATAATATTTATATAACCGATAGATTATATGATGAAGATACTATCTCAAAGGCTGGTGGTGTTCTCATTTCTGTCATTGATTCTATTTCTGGTGTGGCCAGGAGAACTGACCTAGAGAATAATATGGAATGTGTCTGGATTGAAATCCCAACATTTGATAGCCAAAAACTGTTAATTGGGAACATATATCTTGCTCCCCAAATAACAGTCAAAGCATTTAAAAACTACTTTACATTTCTTGAAGGTGCTTTGGCTAACTATCCCTTTCGAATAATACTATTAAGTGATTTTAATTGCCCCAAAATTGATTGTAAATATCATCATGCTCAAAACATTTCGCATTTCTACATTAAATTAAAAGCTACTCAACTTCTTGCTTCGACCAACATAATAGGATTAGAACAACTTAATGAAGCTGATAATGACACTAACCTCCTTGACCTTGTTTTTGCTCATTTTTACCACCCCTTATTAACTCCTAGCTCTCAATAACTAGTGAATATTGATTTAGCACATCCACCCTTATTGATTTTACTTGATGTACCTCTTGCAGATAAAATTAATGACAGCCCCACTACATATATTAACTATGCACATAGTGATTACCTTAATCTCTACAATGACCTGGCTACTGCTGATTGGTCTTGTGTTTATTCTACTACGGATGTTAATTTGGCTGTAGATAAATTTTACCAATTTAGTCCAAAAGAAAATCAAAACGCATATTCCTCAAATTACCATTCTTAATTCATCCAAATATCCGAATTGCTTTTATTCTACTCTTAAATACTATATTAGGATTTTTTTTTCTTTTTTTTTCAAAAGGTTCAAACTAACAAATAATGGTGTATTCTATTAACATTTTTCCCCCTTTCGTAAATTAGTTAAAACTACTATGATTATAGACAGAGCCAATTGGATGAACTCAACTGAAAATAGTATTAAATGCAAACCCAAGGAATTTCGGAAATTTGTTAAAACAATCGTGTGAATAAGGGTTCCCCATCCAACCTAGAAATTAATGGCAGGATTATGGCTGATCCTGTATTAATTACTAATGAGTTTGGGAGCTACTTTCATTCTGTTTATAATTCAGCCCTTCCTGTCCTACCCTGCCTCGTTATTGAAACGAGCGCGCCCTTGTATCCTTGCCACATTACACCCTTGGATGTTGCTAGTGCTATAAAAAAAATTGAGTTCTTCTAGATGTGCCGGGACAGATGGAATTCCAAGTTTTATTGTTAAAGGCTGTGCCAGCATTTTTAGCCCTTTGTTAGCCTATATCTTTAACATTAGCCTGTCAAATGAAACTTTTCCTCTTACATGGAAACAATCTGTAGTCATACCTATTTATAAAAAAAAGGGGGCAAAAACAAACTTGTAATTATAGACTAATTTCCCTCTTAAACACTTTCTCCAAAGTATTCGAGAAAATCATACATGAGCATACTTTCCACCACCTTACAAATAATCTTTCAGATAATCAACATGGCTTTATAAAAAATAAATCTACTGTCACTAATTTAGTAGAATTTCTTGGACATGTTGCCCCTCAAGTCTCTGCCCAAGGTCAGGTTGATGCTATTTATTTTGACCAAAGTAAGGCAATTTTACTTATGTCAGCATAGTATTATTCTCTCTAAACTTGGTAATTTTGGACTTTCTCACTCATATGTATAATGGTTCAGCTGTTTTTTGTGTGAAATATTGTTCACTATTAAAATTGATTCACACACCTCAAATAAATGTTTAGCCCCTTGTGGCATACCCCAGGGTTATAATTTAGGTCCTCTTATCTTTAATGAGTTTATTGATGACATTGGTAAATATTTGGAACTCATCTAGTTATTTACTCTTTGCTGATGATGTAAAATTATTTAAAATTATCAATCTATTGCAGATTGTATGGAGCTACAAAATGATGTAAATGGTATTCTACAATGGTCTTTTGAAAATGGAATGTCTATTAATAAATCTAAGACCAAATCTATAACTTTTACTAGGAAAACTAATTCTTTCTTTTTTACTTATAAATTGGGCAATGAAAACACAGTTCACACCCTTTATATTAATGATCTTGGTGTTCTCCTGGATAACAAACTTTTTTTCCACTATCATGTTGACCATGTAATTTTCCAGTCATTGAAATTACTTGGATTTATTAAATTTATTATGTCATCATTTAAAAAAGTTGACTGTTTTTTATGTCTGTACTACGCCCTGGTTAGATTTAAGTTAGAATATTCTACTGTTACTTGGAATTCCATTACCTTATCTGACTCTCTTAGGCTGGAAAATGTTCAAAGAAAATTTGTCACTGCGTGCTATGATAAATACTTTAGTAACCGGATTTATTATGATTATGACAGAATTAGAAACCTCTTAGAGCTCCAAACTCTCTTCTCACGTAGATTTTTATTGTGATGCCCTTTTTGTTTTTAGTATATTCAATAGCAAAATTCATTGCAAATTTGTCCTTGATCATGTAGGCATTCATATACCTTCTTGGACTTCTCATAATCCAAAATTATTTTTTCTCAATAGCTCTTATAAGGTAAGCCCTATAGGTCATTGTATCCATCGCGCCATTTCTAGATTTGTCGAATTCGACTTTTATCATAAAAGAAAATATAAACTCAGAGAGTTATTTAAGGAAATCCCATATCAATAATTTATCACTAAATAATATCTAAATTTTACAATATTCTGATTTATTTTTTGCATATTGTTACTGCTTTATACTACTCTTTAGTTTTTTGTAATTATTCCTATTTTTTATTATCATTATTATTATTATTATTTTTTTGTAACTATTAATCATTATATAACATTATTTAGCCATTTTTGTTTTATATTATTTTCTCTTGTAAATATATGTATTTGTATAGTACTTGTGTACTTTCAGTGCTGGCCTGTTATAGGTCTTACGACTGTTGGCCAGAACTATAATAAAGTAGATTGAATTGAAATTATTACTACTACTACTACTATACAATTTATATTCTTTTAATTGTACAGATGAATCCAAAATCTACTTTGGTTACATCTCTTATATCTGTAATAACAATAGAGAACCAAATCTTTCTTGGCCCTCGAGTCACCAGACATTATAATAATATTTTATATTAAATATTCTAGAAGCCTGAAGAAGGCGCTTGCAGCTAAATAGTACAAAATTGATTGAAATTCCGCAACTTTGGCAAAGCACCATGTGCGAAATATAAGTAACAACCAGTTACTGACCATTTTGTGACTTTAATCACTAACCAACCAAACCTCAGTTGAGTAGCTCCGTGGGTGAAAGGCCATAAAGAAACTTTCACGGAAAAACAAGAATTGTTATTTTGTTTGTAATGTTAAACAATGCCCAGATACAAAATTTAAGTAAAATTGTTAGAGCATATTTTGAGAGATTTTTTTTCCTCTCTTTTTGCTCTTCAGCAAAATACACTTAATTTTAGGGTTGAATATGTAATTCCAAAAACTCCTTAGTGGAACCTTATAAAAACCATAGATACCAAGTTTAAACAGGATCGGTAAAATGGTTTTGGCTTTAAGCCAAGAAATAGACACAGAGAGAGACAGAGAGCATTGCTTAAACCACTTTTACAATTTCAGGGGGTCATAAAACATTTATATTGATCAAAATTTCAATTTTTTCTATGATCACAATACTTCGAGGTGCGTGAGAAAGTAAATATATTTTGTTACACAGACTCATAGCGGCTTGAGTGCATGTAAAAGTATTATTATTGTTATTAATTATTATGTTGGTGCTGAAAATATAGAAGAAAATCAAAATGAGGAAATATATACAAATACTCAAGATATCAAATTCAATGATGAAGTGAAAGTACATGATACCAATTTAAAAAAAAACACAATTCTCTTTAGTCAAGTATCTGAAACTGATGTAGCTAAATATGAAGTTCCTTCCGATTCATCACTTTCATTTAGGGATCTAATCGACCTTATTGGTTAACTGTTAACTGTGATATTTTAACACAAAGTAATTTCTCCCAAAGAGTTTAGAAGTTCAAGGTGTAAGTTGAAACATATGTAACCAAAACAATATTTGTTTTTAGTAGGTTAAATTAGACACATGCAATCATAACAAATAATTTGATATGTGAACTGGCTCAGCATTGCTATTATTTTCTTAGTAATAAATTCCCTGCTTTTTTTTTTTTTGCTCTATTGGTTTTTCAGGAGAGAGAAAGAGAGTTTGGTTATAGTTCACAAGTATTTGCAATAGGGGTGTGGGGATATTAAAGCTGATAAGTGGCGACACACAGACATTGTAAACAAAAATAAATAAATGATCACCCAAATGTGTGAGAAGATTACCTAGCACATGGGGATGCATTTAGTTTTATGTTCTGGAATTATTAATTAATATGAGATATATTAAGGGTGGGAACGTTTGATTTAACTTATTGTGAAATGAAAAATCTATTTCATTAGGTACTTAATGTGTCAGAATTAACTTATGGCATAAAAGTGCTAAAAAAAATCAAAGTAATTAGGAATTCATATTTTCCAAAAAGGCATGAAATTAATGAAGAGTGGAGGTAACATAGTGATGAGTTAAACACCTTGTGCTCATTACCAGACATTGAACAAAAGCTTTGTATAAATAACAAACTCTGTGCAGCCGTGAAAATTGAAGCCTCATGACTTAAAATAAAATGCTATGTGGTTGTGACATATTTCAATATGGATTTTTTAAATAATTTTAATTTGACTAAATAAAAAAACTACCATTATACCACAGACTACATTATTAATTTAGTCATCACCAAACATGGCAATTTTTCTTGGCAGATCTTTCTTTTATAAGAAAATGCTAAAAATGCATACTAAAATACCAAATGAATGTAGGTCAGGCAATATAAATTATTTAAATAAGAACGTGGAAGAAGGAGACAACCGGAAAAGGTGATGTTATTTGTGTATAGTTCCATTGCAAGACTCTGTAAGCTAACATCTAGAGTATAAACAATTGTTACGTTCTTATAATTATAATTGTAAAGATCACTACTAAAAATTATTTGAATTATTTTTTCATCCAGAATTACTTGAGTAATTTTAACAAATAAACAACTTGATTCTGCCCATCTCTAGAGTAGAGGATAGAGGATAAAATACATAGAAAACTTTAGATTATTGCAAATGTTGTGTGTATGTATTGAGAAGAAGGATTCAAGTTCAAGTTTAAAGAACTACAAAATTAATAGGAGAGTTTTCATGCTTGGATTGTTTAAATCTTGGTATTGAAAGTTATTGACTAAGTGGTTCTGACCAAGGTGGAGTGCAAAAATAGCTGAGTTATTTTTTGTAAACAAAAATGGTTGTTGGTGTAGAGTTGATATAACAGCTGGCAAGTTATTTTTGTGTGAATAACAACATAGTCATATTTGAATTATTAGTTCCAAATGTTTCCAGTCCCTTTTATGTGTGCGCTAGGCCTATCACTTGCATCTTTGACTAGTGATGTACACACTTCCTGTTCTGTTAAGCCTATGTGTGTACGTACACCATTCGTTGTGTTATAAAACTTGTAACTGTATCATTCAATATACAGCACACAAAAGATATAGTGATTATTCAATTCCATGAACCTCTGCAATTATAATTGTAACAATTTTATTTAAACCTACTTGTACTGCAATGCTAAAGAAAATGCTCTATTTAATTTTATTCTTAGATAGATAGGTGCTTATTTTGATGTGGCCTGATATTTACCGAGCATACCTAGCTAAAACTTATGTTCTCGAAAGTAGCCCACAGAAAAAATTAAGTATGTATGTAAGAGAAAATAGGCCTAAGGCCATATTGAAATAGTGACCAATTTTGTAAAAAAAAAAAGGCTTTATTTGCAATTAATCAACCAACATCATTTAAAAAAATAAAACCTCTGTCTAATATAAAACAAAAGTTACCTGAAAATAAAATTTGACCAATATTTTTTATAAACCCCTGGTTGCCTTGGACCTTAGTTGAACCATTGCATTTAATTAACAGTTGTAAGAAAAAAGGAAAGATCAAAAATAAGAATACACTTTACTTACTTACTCTATGGCATTAGGAAAACGAAAGTTAATTGCCGCACTTATCCCTATCTAGGGATAATTCTATCCATTTCACCTCATTACACCCTATCCCTATCTTGAGCTAGTTCTATCCAGTCCACCTCATTACACCCTATTTCTTTCAGGTCCATTCTAATGCTATCCTCCCTTATGTGTCTAGGTCTTCTCAATGGTATCTTCCAATTGAGTTTACCAGGCAATACCCTGAAAACGGTTCTAGATTCTTCCATTTGCGCTGCATGTTCTGTAGCTCATTGATATGTAACCTTCTTCACACCTCGGTATCTTCATCCCTTTTTGGACCCAATATTTTTTATAGGCAGTTTGTTTTGAACACACTAAATTTATTTTCATCATGTAAGGCAAGAGACCATGTTTCACAGCCATAAATAATAACCGATCAAGCTACTATTTTGTATATTCTTAGTTTTAAATTCAAAGATAGCAGGCAAGAGGTTAACAACTTAATGACCAAGTAGTAGCATGCATTTTACAAATGTATTATTTCCTAATTTCCATTCTAATATCATACTTGCTAGTTAAGATTGTTCCTAAATATCCATTTTAAATGATATGTTGTCCACGGTTATCTTAAAATTATCATAATACGTGCTCTCTGTGTGATCACAGTGTTCACTTCCAAACCTATTTCCTGACTAGCTTTTAATAAAATTTCTGCATTTCCTGCAACAGTTTTCTTACTATTCCCAAACAAAACTGAATCGTCTCTGTATCCTAATAGATGTATTGTAATGTCCACCCTTCCCTTATCTCTTACATTACCCTAATAGCAAAGTCCTAAGGCTAGATTAAAAATTAATGGGGAAAGTACTTCTCCATGTAATAATTCAATATTACACTTTAGAAAATTTAAACTTAAATATAGATTTAACCATAATCATAAGCTTAGTTTTAATTTATTTTATTTATTGTTTTATTTGTCACTACACCTCTCACTTAAGGTAACAGCGGAAAAGTTTCAGTCTTAGTGATCTTTGGATAAAATAAACCAAATTATTGAGTTTGTAGGGGTTCATTTTAAGCAGAGTTGACTGTATCTATTCCCATGTGTTTTGCACCTTCCAATTCCTTTGTTTTTTTAATAGTACAATTTTTGGATAGCCCAGATGACTTGTAAGAAATGTGTCACACATAAAAATGTAAGAAATAATTATTTATTTGATTGTGTAGAGGAGAAAGAGGTAATAAACCCCAACTACCACATAAAGAAAAAAACCACTCCAAATTGCTTTTAGAGGCATCTACTTCAAAATTGCCCTTGATTCCTAGATTAATTCTACAACCACACCTATATCACCATAGACCCCAGCACAAAGTAAATTAACAAAAGGTGTGTGGAGGTCTATGTGTTGAAACATGTATAGAACTTTTCCCTGAACGGTGTGGTTGTGAGTTTCTTCTCCCTTCACTATGGATCTCAGCTTGTCGGAAGTTTACTGGGCATTTGAAGTGGTGATTGAAGGATATTAATGAAAACTTCTTTCCAATAATACTACAGAGTTATTGATGGTAAAATATTAAGAATTTTTAGAATAAAAACTTATATACATTCCTTTAAAATAAAACACTAAATTTTCATTACTTACAATCCCTTCAATCATTGGACACATCCGGTTGGTTGAATTTATATTAGCAATACACCATGCAGTAATGACAAAACACAAGACCATTACAAAAGCATAATATAAAGTGGCTTAAACAAATATTGAGTATAATAAAAACAATGTCTTCAATGGATAAACTCTCCACACTCTCAATATTTCCAAAATGTCAACTCCCCAGCAATATTATCTCTCATAGCACCTAGGTATATCTAATAAGACTAATAAAAAAATGTTACACTATCGGTACAACACATGCTCACATAATTCTAAGCAAAATATATACGGTACTTAATAGCCTAGTTTAGAACAAACATTGACAGCATGATATGATAGTTGAATAGTGTGCTTCATAAAAAATCAGAGTGTACTATTGAAACTAGACATCAAAGATGTATGCCACTATAGATTTATATAAGTGTGTTCATGAATAAGGAAACACATTTTATGTTAAAGAATTCATAAATTTTTTTAGTTTATATTTTAAAAAATAAGCATTTGATCATAACTTTGTGTTTGACTATGGCTAATTTATAAATAAGATGTCATATTACAACAAATTTTCATTCCAATATCTGCAAAGAAATTTAAATCTTTAAAATAAGTCATAAAATAGAACAAATATATTCTGTGGAAACTACCTAGTGATTTAAATAGTGTCACATCAATAGTAAACTAAAACGCAATAGCTTATATATATTTATATATATTTCTCTCTCTCTCTTTCACACACAGACATGTGCATACACACACACATGTGCACACGCATAAGCATGCACACACACACACACACAACACACACACTAGGGCTGGGCCGATGCCGATAACCGATCCTATTTATTGGACGATATTGGCACAGTCGGCCAAGAAAAGTCGGTTTTTTATCATGCCGATATTTTACGCCGATAATTCTAAATCTATGAATATATTTTAAATTCCCAAGTCATGAAAATATAATTCATAATTCAAACAAAATTATTAAAGAAGTCTCTCTTTCTCTTGCAAGTAAACACAAATTCTTTAATTCTGTGTTTGATATTTTATTTTATAATAAACAGCAAACCAATATTCTAAACAAAATAAACCATTCAATTTCATATACCTTAAGGCTTATTTCAAATTATGAAATATTTGCTAAATGTATTAGACAAAGAATTCCTCAAGTAACAAAGTTAAACACTATCAATACAATATTAGGTGGGTCAGTATGATTCTATTTGTTGTGGATTTATATAAAAAAAATTAAAACTACATAATATTATGGCTACAACTAACATAGTTCTAATTGAATAAAAGTTGTATACCAACCTAATATGAAATATTACATAAATCTTTTGGTACAAGCTGAGGCCCATGCATGTGCACAGCATTTTCTTTTTATTTAAATAATTTTCGTTTTGGATTTGAGTTAATTATATTTTTTGTAACCACGATTTTTTCCGTTGGCTGAAACCTCAACTATGTTCAGTAATCACATGTGTATTTTAATGTATTTGTAGTTATGTACACTCTTGTTTATTATGACACCTCAGTAGGCCTAGCGATAAGATATAGCTAACCAACTTTAACATTTAAAACCTTGATTTCAAATTTTATTCAACAAACCTACTACTATTATGAACAATATAAAAGTGGCAAAATCAGATAAATCTTGTTTTTGAGTATTGTTACATTACTGTACACTTTTGTAACAGTGGATAAAAAAAACTAAATCAGCAGGCAATATCAGCAAAAAAATATTGTTATCGGCAATGTCCGCAAAAGGGCTTATCGGCCCAACCCTAATATATATATATATATCATTAATTTCGTGAATGCGAAATAAAATTAGTACTTACAACCATTCCATGTTCTATTTGTTCTCGCAGTAGGCGTTCTTCTGAAAGTGAATAGCGGGCATCATGTGTGACAGCATCTACAGGGCCTTTTTCAATTTGGTGTTTAATTGCTTTGAAGAGTAAGAACAGTGATGATCCAGCATAATCCTTCAAGTAATTATACATACAGAGAGCCATCCAATTTGTTAACATTTTCTCAACAACAGATTCAGTTCTTCGCAGCATAACCTGCGGATGTCTTGCACCAACAGATTTATCAATGAGTCTTAAAAGAAGCGCCTTTAGAATATCAGTTGCATATTCCATTTTCCCCATTAGCACAACCATTAGAAGAGATGCTACATTGACCCTGAAATAAATAATAAAGTTATAGTAGAAAATGTTTGTATATAGTACCAGTAATCAATGATTATATATATTAGTACAAACATGTGACTATGGTGCAATTTTTTATATTTCTAATATTTTAACTACCAATCAATTTTGTGGTAGTTTCGAACCTTTCAGTAGTTATTTTAGTGATTTATATTTAGAATACTCTTCATAGAGCTCTAAAAACCTCACATTAAAATGGGCTATAGGCTGCATTTTTATAAGTGAAATCTTTAAAATGCTGTCAAACATATTTATTGATAAAATATTTGTTTGATATTAATACATTATGAAAATTTAATCCAATATGTTTCCAGAATGTGTTTAAAATAGGTGTAGTGATGCATTTAAATAAAATAAAAATTATTAAATGAGCTTGCTTTCTGGGCGAAGCACGATATAGTTTTCAATGTTAGGAGCCAACTTAAACCATCTTTTGTGGAATTTTTGAGAAGCTGGGAGAATCAGTAGGTATTGGGGTAGTAAACTTTTATCTATCTAATGGTAAAATGTGCATGTGTATTTACATATAAATACTTGAGAATGTTTACAATATAGTGCAAACCTAATCCAAATAGAGTTGAATCACATTTTGTGTGTATGCATTACTTAAGCCAGTTAAAAAAATACAAACTTCTTTTATAAAGATAGTTCATTATACATTATATCAGTCATTCAAATAGATCATTAGTATATCATACTTTCAAAACCCAATATAAATATGTGTTGTGCTTGTTTTCTAAGTCTTTCCGGCTATTATTCAATGTGTGCATTTGTATTTTATCTAAGTGTTTGTATGTATCGGGCAACCACCATAGAAGAAGTGGTTTCTGACAGCTAGCAGAAGACTCTTTATTGCACATATTGACTGAAAGTGACAAATATCAACCTACACAAAAATAATTATTTGCTTACTAAAAACATACAAAATATTAGTTCCAAACTAATTTTTTTAACAGCATAAAGACACAACCAGCTTGATGGTTTGTATGATGTCACCAACAGCCTCTGTTTAAAACGATTCACCATCTTTATTTCAGAAGAGCATGCCGCATTTAAGCAGCTCTCATTTGAAAAACATTTTTTTAAAGTGAAACATAGATGCTGCTTCCACAAAAAAAGAAACAACCAAATGGTTATTTTCATAAGTTTGTGTTTCAATCATGTATAAATGTTTAATAATTTATAATAAATAATAAATTGTTTGTATGAATGTTCTGACTACCTAAAGAAACAACAAATCAACATATGGTCTTGCAGATCATATGATTTGGTGAATGTGTATATGGTAACTTTTTCTAGCTGTCAGATTCCACCTCTCTCCTACTGTGGATGACCTATATATATATATGGGTGGTTGCAGGGGTGGCACATAGGTTGTTTCAGGGAGGAGGGGTGGGGCTTAGTGGGTTGTTGCAAGGGGAGGGGCTCAAGGATAGTTGCATGGAGCCATAGGTTATTTCAGGGGGAAGTCACATGGATTTTTGATGGAGGAATCATGAATGTATAGGGGGGCTCAACAGATTATTTCAGCAGGGCCTCAAAAGGTTGTTTCAAAGGTAAGCCTCATGGATTGTTGCAGAGGAGCCTCGTGTAGTTACAGGGGGACCTCATGGGTTGTTACAGGGGTGGGGCTCATGGATAGTTGCATGGGGGGCTCATGGGTGGTTGCCAGGGCAAGCAAAGCTTGAGAGGACTCCAAATGTTAATTGTATATTCTCATTCAGTATAAAACTTGCCCTTTAAAGTATAAACAGATATTTATTTGTTTATTGACATATTTTGTGTGTGGTTAGTCAAGCTGATGGCAGACGCTGTAAAAGAAGATGTGGAGGTCTTGAGCAAGGTGCAGGAAGTCGACCTTGAGATCAGGGACATCGAGGAGACTGCCACAAAGATAGAAGTTGCAGACGCGCTACAAAAAGTGGCAGGTGAGAGCTGTGTGATAGCAGCAGAAGCAGTTAAATCCCTGCGAAGAGCGTATGGAGAAACCCAGATAGCGGCTGTTAGCCTTCCAGCGGAAATTGCTTGGAGGATCATCGGCGAGGAGGGAAAGATTCGTATTGGATGGGTGCGATGCCGCATCAAAGAGGTGAGAAGACCCATAAAGTTCTTCAAGTGTTGGCACTTTGGACACATCGCCTCCATATGCATGAGTGAGGTCGACAGATCCAGGCACTGCATTGGATGCGGTGAGAACGGCCACAAAGTTGCCGAGTGCACAAAAGATGCACGCTGTATCCTGTGCACGGAAAAAGGGAAGGAGGGGAACTGTGACCACGTAGCCGGTAGCAGCAGGTGCGCAGTCTTTAAAGAGGCACTTCAGGCGTTAACCGCTAATTGTCGATGAGAGTACTTCAGCACAACCTCAATCATTGCGAGGCGGCACAGGACCTGTTCATGAAGGCGGTGCGAGTGCTGAAGCCATATCTTTTGGTCATTTCGGAACCATATAGACAATTCAGCACTCAACCCTGGGTGTCTGACTATAACGGAAAAGCTGTAATTTGGTCCTGCGGTGAATTCCCTTTTCAGGACATTGTCAACAGCACAGAGAAGGGCTTTGTCAGAGCTAAGCTGAGGAATATCCATTTCTACGGCGGTTATGCTCCACCTAGCCTAACTCTCGATGAATTTACCGACTTCCTTGACAGGATGGTTGAAGACGCGAAATAGCACTTCCCCGTGGCAATCGCGGGAGACTTTAACGCTTGAGCAGTTGACTGGGAGAGTAAGAAGACAAACCCTAAAGGTCGAGTGCTACTTGAGGCAATGTCCTGTCTGGATGTTGTCTTAATGAATAGCGGTGGAGAACCGACGTTCATGAGAGGAGAAAGGAGCTCTATTGTGGACCTTACGTTCGTGAGCAGCAGTCTTGGAAGAAAGAATAGCTCATGGAAGGTGACTGATGTCTACAGCTATAGCGATGATCGGCTAATCTCCTGGGAGGTATCGGTCGACCGGGAAAGTTCCGGACCGACATCAAAGAAGAAAAACTCACTTGTTTGGAAGACCAGCATGTTTGACCCGAACCTTTTCCGCGCAGCACTGGATGATGGACCAATTGGAGAGGGTAGCGCCACACAAAGAGTAGAGGAGGTTATGAGGTGGATCACCGAGGGCTGCGACGCCACGATGCCTCGAAGGCGCTCCACAAATCAGCGTCCCTCGATGTATTGGTGGAAAAACACGGTTGCTTCGCTCCGCCAGGCGTGTACTCGCGCAAGGAGACTATCCCAGCGTGGTCGTGGGAAACCAAATTCCGATCAGCTGGAGGCGGAACACAAGGTGGCACGGCGGCGGCTTGCCAAAGCCATTAAGGGCAGTAAGAGACAGTGCTGGGATGAGCTCCTGGTAGAGGTGGAGGGTGATCCTTGGGGGAGGCCATATAAGGTGGTTATGACCCGGCTTAAGAGCCAGCCTATGCCCCCGCCAACGTGCCCAGACTTACTGAGTAAGATCGTCTCAGCGCTTTTTCCGCAGCAGCCCGAATGCGACCACCATATTTAGCAGGATAAGGAGGATACGATCCCGCTGGTGACAGCTGAAGAGCTGAAGAGAGCGTGCGCGAAAGTGGGAAACACGAAGGCCCCAGGGCTGGATGGTATCCCTAACGTCGCGCTCAAGGCAGCCATTAACGCAGTACCAGGAATGTTCCTGGACATGTACAACACATGTCTCCAGGAGGGGCATCTTCCCTCAAAAGTGGAAGCAGCAGAGACTGGTACTCCTCCCCAAGGTGAAGAAACCGCCGGATGAACCTTCATCCTACCGTCCACTCTGTATGATTGATACAGCTGGCAAAGTCCTGGAACGAATAATACACGGGAGAATTGAGAACGTAACTGAGAAAAAACTATCAGATAAGCAGTATGGTTTCCGCAAAGGGCGCACCATGCTTGACGCTATTGACATGGTGGTGAAACTTGCAAGCGATGTGATCTCCGGTGACAGGTGGAAGAACGGTGAGAAGCAGTACTGTCTAGTAGCGACGCTCGATATCAAGAACGCCTTCAATGCAGCCAGGTGGGACTGCACCATGGGGGCGCTAGCGGAGATGGATGTTCCAGGATACATGCATAAGGTGGTAGCTAGCTACTTCACTGACAGGGTGCTCAAGTACGACACGGAGTACGGTCCACAAGAGTATCGGGTAACTGGGGGAGTACCTCAGGGATCGGTTCTTGGGCCTCTCTTGTGGAACATCATGTATGATGGATTTTCGAAGCTCATGCTACCAAGAGCAGTGACATCCGTGGCCTTCGCTGATGATGTCGCTCTTGTCATTGTAGGGAAACATCTGGAGGACATCAGCAACCTCTTCGAGGTCACATTCACGAGGATTCACTGGTGGATGGATTCGGTTAGCCTGAAGCTGGCAGAGCACAAAACCGAGGCAGTATTGATCACTAGTAGGAAGAATCTTGAGACGATCTCACTGCAAACAGGTAAGCATGAGATCACGTTCCAGCCGTGCATTCAGTATTTGGGGGTGATGCTCGACTCGAAACTCAATTTTAAGCAGCAGGCGGAGCATGCCAGTGCCAAGGCGTCTGTGGTTGGGACTGTTCTATCACGGCTCATGCCCAATGTGGGAGGCCCCATACAGAGAAGGAGAGCACTCCTGTCACCAGTCGTCACGTCAGTCCTCACGTATGGAATTTCCATATGGGCCGATGTACTGACGCTCCAGGAGTCCCGTCGTAAAGTGGCACCAGTCTACCGGCTGAGCGCTTTACGAATAGCAAGTGCGTTCCGCACAGTATCAAAAGATGCGGTGTGCGTTATCGCCGGAATGCTGCCGATTGGGGTCTTGGCGGAAGACCCTGTATCGTCGCAAAGTTCTAACATCG
Source organism: Timema douglasi (assembly GCA_901482245.1). NCBI lineage: Eukaryota > Metazoa > Arthropoda > Insecta > Phasmatodea > Timematidae > Timema > Timema douglasi. Next base: position 66,631 of record CABEEJ010001855.1, read on the forward strand.
CTGAGCGCAGAGGAGTTGAAGAGGCAGGAGCGGCGAAGCAGTCTCCAACGATGGCAGCGGCTGTGGGATGCCTCCACCAAGGGGAGATAGGCTTATAGTTTGATTCTCGAAGTGGATAGGTGGTACAACCGCAGCCACGGAGCTGTAAATTACTATTTGACACAGATGATCTCGGGACACGGGTGTTTCCGGGCATACCTATACAAGTTCAAGTACGAGGATTCTCCGGAGTGCCCCACTTGTCGCGGAGTTGAGGAGAATGCTGAGCATGTGTTCTTCATATGTCCGCGGTATGATACCCAGCGTGAAAACCTAGAGGCCACAGTAGAGGGAAAGATTACATCGGAAAACTTAGGTGATATGATGCTGTCGTCAGAGGCAGTGTGGGAGGCGACAATCACGTTCGCGATAGAAGTCCTCAAGGGTCTACGTCACGAAGAGCAGGAGAGGAGGAAAAAAGAATCATAAGGAAGGAGCCTAGGACATCCCTAATCCCGCCGTCAACACCTAGTTGGGAAAGGGGAAGTAGTAGAGGCTAAATCACAGAAGGTAGAGCAGAACAATAGCTAATGCCTCCCCTCGCGAAGTAATACCTAACGGTGGTTCCGTGGAGGACTAACAGAGGTGAGGAGAAGAGGGTCTAGTTTTTTAGTCGGAAGGGGTTTGGTCAAGCCTAAGCACGCCACAAATCTTGGCGGCTTGTGGGCACTCTAACATCCAAACCGAGTCTGACACACTGTGTGTAAAAGCATTTCCCCCCCCTAAAAAACAAAGACAAAAAACACACACATATATATAATGTCGATTGATCAATGTTGTAGAAGCTTAGGCTTTAGAGTCTAAATTTAAAACTGTACCACCTCCCCTCAAACCCAAAATAAGACTTTGATTTCATTCCAAGTGGAATTAAAATTAATTATGTACTGCATTTAATTTTGAATATAATATAATTGCGGACCTACACACTAGTATCACCACTTATTTACTAAGGATCTGTTTTTAGTTTCTCATCGTGATATACCCAGTTTTATAATCATGAACATTTACAAACCCTAGACAATTATCATCACCACTACCACCACCACCACCACCAACATCATAATAACCATCCCTACTACTATCTTCCCTTGAACTCAATAAAGTGGATTTTAAATTTTTTTCCATACCGGAAGCTACAGAGAAATGGTTTGATAGATTTTCTTCAAATTCGATACTTAGATTCTATAATTTCATAGATCAGAGATTTTTTATTTTGATTCCATATCTCAAATTAAAGATAGTTTATTGGAGATGAATTTTAAAATTCAAATATTTTCAAATATACCTCTAATGTTTTTGTCAAACAGGAAGGTGTTTGTGTGGTAAGTAAGAATGAAATCTTTTTAAAAAATGAAAAATAATTTGAGGTTAGTTTACAGATGATGGATTTTTCAAAGTGGTTGTTATTTAAAAATAGCTATAACATTTTTGTCCTTATTTTTCAGGAAATAATGTACGCTATATACCATCCTGAATATATCAGCAAGCAAATCAATGTCAAAAAAACCAATAACTTATGGGGTTACCTTTGCATTCTAATTTTAGACAAATCAAATAAATTAACTTTTAATGCATACATATTCTTTGTAAGTCTCCTTGACAATGAGTGTTTTGGGATGGAAATAAACTTGAATAATAAAGATACAATTTAATTAGAAAATGTAATGTGTTCAGTTTTTGCATTATTATATTGTCAGCTAAAGGTTCGAAGTTACATAGCATGTTTTCAATAATTTTATGGTTTTATGTATGAATTAGGTTTATTTAGTTTTGTTTCTTTGTACTAAGCTAACAATACAATTTTGTTTGGTAAGTTAGGTCACACTATAGAATGATTATTTCAATTTGCTTAATTTTTGTTTTTTAGTTATTAAATCTAAACTAATCTATTTATGTTGGTGTTAATTGCAAAAATGCCTTCATGTAAAAGAGTCACTGTTAGCATACTTGCATTTGCATATTAAATTTATTTATATTTTCAGTCATTTTATGCATTCACATTAGAAAGTAAAGTCGTGTTTCGTTGACAAGTACAAAATACACATGAGTAACCTGTCACTTGTCATTTGATCTTATATTTGAAAAAATTTATATCTATGCATAGTGGTTAACTTATGGTAGACAATGCATAGTGCATGGTGCACAATTAATAATTAAAATACAACAACAATTTATAATGAAATGTGCTGATTAATGCATAAGAGTAAATCATGGGTTCACAGAAGAAGAAAAAGTCGAAAAAGAGATAGTAGGGTTTGAGGTGGTGTTAGGGTAGGAAGGATGGGGAGAGAGAAACGAGGAGGGTAGATGGCTGTTGGAGTTATGTGCAAGAAATAAAATGAAAGTGGCAAACAGCTGGTATAAAAAGGAAAGAGAAAGTCACAAGTTCACTAAATACACTTGAGATGGGAAGAAAAAGTCGGTGATAGACTATTTTATCATAGATGAAGAAATGAAAAGGCAGACTGTAAACATCAAGGTAATACCAAGTGTTTCTTTAGATAATGATCACAGGTTGTTGTTGGCAGACATAAGGGGATGGGAATATAGGAAAAAGGTAGTAAGACGAGAAAGAAGAATAAGAGTGTGGAGGCTAAAAAATGAAGATGAAAGAGAAATGTACCTAAGAAAGGAAAGAAGATTAAAACCCAAGGATGAGATGCAAAGAGTAGAGGTTGAATGGGAAAGGGTTAAGAACAGTCTGGTGGTAGTAGCAGAGGAGATGTGTGGAAGGAAAATTAATAAGAGGAAGTGGAAGGAGACATCGTGGTGAATCCACCGGTCGAAGGAGGCAGTAGAGGAGAAGAATAAAACATTCGGAAAGAGTTTTTAAGAACGGGAATGAGGAAACATAGGAAGAATATAAAGAGCAGAAAAAAAGAGCAAAGCAAGTTGTAGGGGAAGCCATGAGGGATTGGATGCAAAAGTGGACAGAGATGCTGAAACGGAATGTGGAAGAGAGTAAGAAACAGCAGGAGAGAGAAAAGACAAAAAGTTAGAATGATAGATGAAAGAAGAACATTGAAAACAGGAGAGTAAGAAAAGGAGCTATGGATGAGATATTTTTAGAAAATGTTCAACCTGGAAGAGGAAAGGAATGAGAGTGAAACAGAGGAGCAGGAAGAAGTAGTAGAAGAGGATGAGAGAGGTCCAATATGGAAAGAGGTGGAGGCAGTGACGTAGTTATAGTTTGTGCTGCCCGGGGCAGTCCCAGAGCTTATGCCCCTCTCAATGCACAACATCCTTCACCAAAAGTCAAAACAATGTATAGGGGAAAATAAATGTAAGACACCATGTTTATTTCTGAAGTGAACAATTTATTTTCAACATTATACAATGCTATTTTTCTTGCTTTTCTGTTAGAAAAATTGTTGATGATATTGTTGAAGTCTATTTTATCTGGCCAGGCCTCTACCGTGGTTCGAATCCCACGTTAAACTGTAGGTCCTCCATTTAATCTCACAATCACCCTACCATTACACATTAGCGTATGTGCGTATAACCCGAACGGTTAGTAAGACGCAGTGCTATTAATAATAATATTTTATCTGAGTTGCTTTTCTATAGACAGCATGGCAAGATTTCTTAACCGCAAGATTCTTATTGTAGATCTCAAGTGATTCTTGATCAATTTTAATATAGAAAAACTTACTCCCCTAAAAGCAACTGTGACGAAAATTCGTAGTCTTATTTGGAACTGAGTGTATTTTTGAATAAAGTGCAAAAGTTCAAGGGGTCCTTTCTTCCAAGTCTGTTTCACTATGCGTAGCAGCAACAGCAATAACACTCTGAAGTATTTTCCTCTCAACGAGGAACTGTTCCTTATTAATGTCATCACAATAATTATTTAGTTGACCCTTATATTTGTCATTCAAAAGATTCGACAGAGAGAGGAGTTTCTTCGATCACTTTGTCCAGCAAAAAAAAACACCATGTCTCTCCTCAACTCAGTTTTGTATGCCAATTCAGCATCTTGTGATTCTTCACCAGCCATTAGTTTTTTCTCTTTACATCGGCGTTGACGCTCCACGACTATCCCAAGATCATCACAAATTTCTTGGCATAGGAAATTGAATTGTTAACTAGTTCATCAATATTTTCAGTCAAAAATTCTTTTAAAGCTTGGAATTTTATAACACATTGTTGTATGTTCAATCCTTTTGTTTGTGTATTGTTAATTTATAGAAGGGCGGATTCCCACAGTCCAAGAAACATAGAAAAGACTAGCAGAAAGCAAGCATCTGACCTGGTAACTGTATCTTCTTATTCACCAGTTAACTGTTCTAAAGCACTTAAGATTTTTGAATATTTTTTATAACACACATCTTCTTCCCTTGCACTGCATCGAGTTTCAACTACCCTCTTGATACTTTTACCAGCGAATGAAGTCAGAATATCCCAGCAATGGGTTGAGTAAGAGAAAAACGTGAACAAACGCTCCAAAGTTCCAAAAGAGTAATAAAATTCACAGCAACCGAAGCTGCATGTACACTCGCCAGATTCAGCATGTGATTTGTTTCTTGATATGCCTCTGAGCACCAGGATATTGACCAACCATCTCAACAACATCTCGGCGGTTTTACCTTTATTTTCAATCAAGCCAACAAATGGTTCCACTAAATTCACTTTAATTTGATTTATAATAAGGTAGCGCCAAACTTGGCTGATTTGATCTTTATGAGAAATATCAGGAGTGATGTCAAATATCATAGAAAAGTACTTGGCATCTTTTACTTGCCCGATAACTTTGCTTCTTACTTTTTCTCCCAAAATTTCTATAAACTCGTTCTGAATAGTAGGCGACATATAGAATTTAGCAAACTTCTTCCCCAAATTGATTCTTAGAAAATGTTCACATAGCACTGGATCATATTCTGCCAACAAATGAAATAATTCTAAAAAATCTCCTTTATTTGCCAATGATTTAGATTTAGCATCAGTCTCATAATACATTCCTTCTCAATGGCCCCGCAAGGTCAAATTATGTTTAGCTAGGGATATAATGATATCCAACAATCTTGAAAGTATCTCCCTCCACTTCTTCATTTCATTTTTAACCTCATCTTGTTCCTTTTTATCAATTGTTGCTCCACACCAGATTCTAATTTCCAACTCGCTCCACTGTGTGAAAGTCCGAACATGGTCTACACTGGATTCATGCTCGAATATTCTATGATTAAATTTTCACATGTTGAATCCATTTATAGAATTAAAATATGATTGATTTCTGTCTGAAAATAGTCTGCAACAAAAGGCAGTAAAGAGCTTCCTTGAAAATAGAATACACCAACCACGATTTCAACATTTTTTCATTATTTGACAGAGTTAAAAAAACACTCTTCTGTAAGTTTTCTGTTTCGTTCTTTGATTGATGCATCCTCGTGAAACACTTTACCAAAATCATAATTTATATGTTGAACCCAGGCCCCGGGTTTATGTGGTTGACGTCGTGGGTAGCGATTTCTCTGACGTCTCCACCCATTGTAATTTTTATAAGCTTGTCAAAATATTAGTAGCTATGTTTTATAATTGAAAAATGGACACTGATTACCTAACCTTTCTGTTATTTTGATTATTTATTGATATCACGATATATAGGGCCATAGTAAATAAAAATGAAACCACCTTAACTATCCAACTAAACAGAAGGCCCAAATAGAAGCAGAAAATTTAAACAATCAGAGTGAGTCGTTTGAGTGAAATCAGTTACAATCATTTGAGAACTGACAACTGTTACTAAGTGCACGCAACTCACACGGTTGCGGAAACAGTTATCAGACGATCATCCTTGTGCCTTCATCTCATAAATCTCATAGCAACTCAAACTTAAATAAATACATTTTAGATGTTAATTTATTAATTATATATGTATTTATTATATATATATATAAAATAAATACATTTTAGATGTTAATTTATTAATTATATATGTATTTATTATATATATATATATATATAAAGAGATTAAACCATATTTGATGGTCTAAAAAATAAATTCGATAGACGTATTTTGAGGATATATTAAAAGATAAATATATGTATGAAAGGTTAATATAAAATATCATTTCAAAATTACTATCTTCCTTAAGATTAGTAAATTAACTTTAGAAATTTAATAAAGTTAATAAGTCAAAGGTTCGCATATAACTTGTGTGAATAACAACATAGTCATATTTGAATTATTAGTTCCAAATGTTTCCGCCCCTTTCATGTGTGTGTTGGCCTATTACATGCATCTTTGACTCATGATCTTTCCACTTCCTGTTTTGTAGAACCATGTGCATACACCGGTCGCTATGTTATCTAACTTGTAACTTTATCAATTAAAATACTAATCCATTTATACAGCACACTTAAGTTATAGTGATTATTCAATTCCATGAACCTCTGTAATTATAACTGTAACATAACCTACTCACGAAATAATACTACACGGTTCAAAAAGAATTATCCTCCTCTTCTCCAAGCACACAACTCTATTTACAAAATTATGAGGATATTTCAAAGTATCGCTAATATATACCCCTAGAAAATGAATCCGAAAGGATTCTTAATAAGAGAAAAAGATATTGAGGCACTTATGATTAGTCATTACCAAAAATATACTTAATTCATTTCTCTTTCAAGAAGACAAAACATCCTCAACAAATGAGTAATAAAGAAAAAAAAACTAGAATACTTGCAACGCTATTTTCAATATTAAGTTAATACCTGCCATAATAGATAAATATAGGTAGATATTCACAAAAAGTAATATTATTAAACAAAATGAATTATCGGATCTTAATACAGAATAATTTTTCTATCTATCTTCCAGACCAAAAAGAATTTGTGTAGCAATATTAAATTTTTGATATATATCGATCTCAGTAATAATTTCTATGTCCAATATAATAAATAGTCTTTAAACAATCTCATAACATTAACCATAATCAAATTTAAATCCAATCTCTGCTACAAGAATATATTTAATTACAATAAAGAAAACTAATAAGCCGAAAGAAGAATTTTGAAAAAGTTACATATTTAAAATAATCTAAGCCTAAACGTTAAATTTTCCTTACATTTTAAATAAGCGTAACCAGGGCTACGTACTCCTCTACCCAGTGTCAAAGCCAAGAGTGCCGGTAATGGTGATATACTGGCATTATATAAGCTTTAACCCAGAGAAAAGGGAAGGCGAAGAACAAGGTGGGAGGAACATAAATGGGTCACAAGAGAGGAGATATGTATAACTACCATAGCTCTGAGAACTAACTCAATTGTTCGAGAGCATTCTCAGAGAGACTAGAATTGGAATCACTGCACTTCTCAAATACTTTGGAATGTTCCACTACTCGCGACCTCTAGTGGTTACCGTCTGAACTTGGGTTGGTTCAGTTAGTTCATTACACGTCATGGTCTTGATCGGATGTGTTGTTGTTGTATTGCGGACTTGTCGTCATGAGACACTAGGGCGGTGAAATGGGGTAAGTTGGTTGTCCCACCTCGTTTTCTTTCTTTTTGTTTTGTAGCAAATGCTACAAAAACAACATATGGTACCGTATCTTGTTTGTTAGTTTTATAAAAAAAATTTAACATCGCTATATACATTTACATAAACACATACACACAATAGAGTAAATTGCAAATACGAGCCCCACAGGGTTCTCGTGCAAGGAGTGTTACAGAACAGTGAGAAGTAGTTGATGAGGATGGAATTGATGTAAACAAGATTTATTTTCAACACTTTCTTAATAGCTCAACTTCACCGTTGTATTTTTTATTAGCACACTTTTTGAACTTGGCACCACTTAATTTCCTATTCATATCTGTATTTAAAGACTAAAACTTGGAAACGAGTCACTTAAAACACAAAAAATCACTGAAAAGAGGTTATGTGTGAAGCACTAGACAGCTAGTGTAGGAATGAAATAACAACATTGAGGATGAAACTTCAAGACATTCAGACGAGAATTAAAGTAACTAGAGGTTAGTTTGCAAATTCTTATCACTAGAAAGCATGGATAGCAGGAAATTGACTGTGATTTGCGCATTTCGCATTTTTACAAGCAAAGTAAATGCAACAAAAATAATAGTGTAATTGTGTCACTTTTTAAGCCTTGTGTAAATAAAATAAATAAGTTTCGTCTTAAAATATGTGATCCTCTCGTGCGCCCTCTAAAGTGTGGTGCCCTGAGCATTTGCCCAGTCTGCCCAGTTATAAACTGGGGCCTGTTGAACCATAGAAGCACCTCAACATAGCAGTAAGATTTGTGTGTCATCGTTAATCTTATTTGGCCACAGACAGACTAACATCTTTTAAGTCAACAGCCGGAAATATTTGTACGTTGCACTTTTTATAAGTTGAAGAGTTGAAGTTGAAGAATCACTTGAATTTGACGATAGTTTGAATTTGGAAAATGTTTCAGCTACTATGGTGTTAGTTTCGCGACTGGGGTATTTTAGTTGACCCTCTTCATTATTTTTTAACTCTTCCTCTCTAGTCTTTTTATTTTTCTAAAAGCATTACCACTTTTATATTCACTTCATCTTGGGTTATACTGATATGATAATAATAAATATATTAGTAATAAATAATAACTAAACAAATAAATAATAACCGGGATAAATACATCCCTTTATAGAACACACTAAAATGTTAGTTTGTGGAGAAATAAATTCACCCTGCATGAGGTGGGGGGAGGGGGTTAAGGGTGTCAGCGCAATTTAGAAAGATATTATATACATCTATTTAAGAAATCAAAGTTGAGTATTATTGTTTTATTTCTAAAAATTTGAATTATAGTGTGAAAGGGAAATTTAAATTTTTTGTTGTGTATTTAAATGTTATTTATTTTAGTAATAACCCGCCTCGGTGGCGTAGTTGGCTAACGCGCTTGTCGTGTTGAGCTCAACCGCTGAGGACGGGGAGATCGAGGTTCGAATCTCGGTCAAGTGAACTGGGAGTGGTTTTTCTTAAATGGTTTTCCACTCTTTCTCCACGCAAATGCGGGTTCACTTCCTTTAATTCAACCTTCCCAATTCATAATCCATTAGAGTAATTAGTACTTAAAATGTATAACCCGAACGGGTAGTAAGACGCGGTGCCAAATATATATATATATTTTATTTTTTTTCAGTAATAAATACTAATAGAAAATAACAAAATTGAATCTGACGTTTTGTACTACCCTAGCAGAAAAAAAAAGTAGTAAATAATAAAATTGTGTTTGACATCTTGTAAGCTACCCCAACAGAAAGAAAATGTTTCTTTTCATTGCAGTAGACCAAAAGTGCTGCCCAGGGTGAAATCCCCCCCCCTGCCCCCCCACTAGCTATGCTACCGGGCGGAGGATGCATTAAAGAGGATAAAACACGGAAAATAACCAGATGTGCACGAAATTACTCTGGAAATGATAAGTGCATATAACCCCTTAAAAATTCACAAACTTTTCGATAGTATAAATTACATAAATCATCTTTATTACAAATAAGAGCTAAAGATGGTGTAACACCACCGGTCTATGTCATCAGAGAAGACTAAAGCTTGGATAAAATAAGAAGGGAATAAAAATAATAACCAAGGATATAAAACCTTATACCTCAAGTAGCTTGACAAGTTTTCAGGGTATCCTAAACTTAACTAAAATTCCACATAATTTGTTTCTTTTAACTGAACCATCGGCCTTTTTTTAAATCTATGTATAAATGATGAACCGTCATGTTGTATTCTTACTTTTTTCTATTATTTACTTTTTTTTACATCCATTACTGTTTTCATTTTCAGCCTGTGGCCCGGGTCAGTTTCTTATTCAAGCCATACAGGCTAGGTCTGTCATAGCTTCATATGCCTTACAACATAACTTAAGACTATGACAGGCACAACATCTAGTTTCTGGCCTTTAATTCATCTTTGTGAATGGGTAAACCAACATTTCACCAGTGATAAATTTTTAGACCATGGCGGGAATCAAACCCAGGACCCTTAGCTCAGTATTCAGACATGCTACCGACCAAGATAAGGTGTCGGATTCTAATATCTACTGAATGGTGTAATTTGATCAGTGATTGATCTATTTAGTCAAAATCTACAATGATGAGCTCCAATTATTTCCTCAGCATTTAGCATCAATCACATTAAAACTATGTTGGATAAGATTTTATAGCATGTTGGTAGTATTGAGATTCCTCTGTAATTATTATAACCTGTTTTTATATCCTTTTTTGAAAATAGGTATAATAATACCTTCTTTCCATTCATTGTTCCATGTGGAACAGAGAAGTTTCTGAATTTCTACTACCAACATTTCACCTCCTTCCTTTACTAACTATGCTGGTACCCACTTCGTATTCTAAGGCTTTACTCTCGCAGTAGACTAGAATGCCGAAGATGCGAAGATCGATATTCGAATCTTGTTCAGGTGTACTGAGGGTGGTTTTACCAAAATGGTTTTACACTATCCCTCCACATAAATGCAGGTACAGTTCATATCCGTGTAACCCAGGCAGATAGTAATACGCAATGCAAAAAAAAAAACCTCTGCTGGAATTGAATCTATGCCTGGAGATTTATGGTTCTTTAACTTCTTAATAGTCCTCTATGACTTCACTAATACTCGATTCTGGAACTGATGGTTCAGCAGTATGGATTTTGATAACCTCAGCCAACTTAGATGTGTCAAGAACATTCAAAATACGTGTGAAGTGGTTGTTCCATCTACTCAAAACAATGTTCGTATCTGCCACCAGATTTCTACTCTCATCATTCATTTAATTGGCCCTAGCCTGAGAGCTATTTCTGTACCCTTTAATGACTAAATAAAGTTTCCTAATATAATTATTTTTACTATTTTGATCGAACTGGCTAAATTTACAATTTAAATTCTCTCTTTTTGTTCCTGAATATGGTACTGGCCTTTCTTTTTGCATTGTTAGATATGTCTATGCTCGATTCCCTAGGCCTTTCTAACAAATGTAATTTTTATTCCCTATTAATTTAGAACATTTGCTGTCAAAACATGGTTTCTTCCTATTCTCTGTGCAAATATATTAAATGACTGAAAAAACAATAATTGTTGAACACTCACTTGTCTCTTATGTTGAATGACTTTTGTGCCTCCAGTGTTTCTATAAATGTGAGAAGAAAGCATTTGTTGTTTATGAGTTGTTCAAATTGAAGCATGGCCGTGTCATAATTTGTACGGGGAGTGTTAATTTTCATCTGAAACAAAATAACTGTCATTATGAAAAGGATTAATGAACTTATACAATATTCCAAATAGCATTATAGCATAGGTCTTTATGTCTAAGTTGTATGTGGGTCAATGAAGTTGTTTTTCCACCATATGAATTAATGAGGGTGTTCGTATTCAACCTTTGAATAATAGGTCTAATAAACAATTTTTATGTTTTCTTTACATTCCATTTAACTTAATTTTCTGAGTTATACTTCTTAAACATACTAATAGGGAAGGGATGAGGAAGGTGAAATTTAGAGGGTGTATAATGTACATGCATTTGTGTGGTGGAAGCGTGGGAAACCATTTTGGACAGATCAACCCAAGTTCATCTGGCCAGGATTCAAACCCATGAGCGTGCCTGGCTTTCAGGCTTTGGGGAGGACAGGGATACAAAATATTATAAGTGATTTAACACTCACTAATAATAATCGTTTATATACTTAGTCTAAGCAAAGCCTACACTAGCAATACTCTTAAACTCAGTTTCATATTCAATATAAATGTTTCATATGAACATTAATATCAATTTCAAAAAATGTCTTTACTTCAGATTAAAATTACTTTTTCTTAGTTGTTCAACATTTTAAATAACTATAGTCCTACCTGGAGTAATGTTGTATCAAATAAATAATAGGAACTATATTTAGTGCATTACATGACAACACAACTTACGTTAAGTAAAATACTTATATGCCATATAAAATACATTTATATTAAGATGAAGAAGCACTTATTTTAAATTAGCTTAGGCTTCACCAAATACTCTTTTTCTTCGTTCATTAACTACAATAAATTGGTTCATAAGATTATGAATGCTTATCTTGTCCAATATATCTTTATGCATTTGACATACAGCCACACGATCAATGGGCCTCTTTGTTATATTGTTCCTCAAGTACGTTTTAAGGCGACGTAACAAACTAAATGATCTTTCCACTTCACCCGACGAGCTTGGAAAAACCAGCAGTATAAGCCACAGAACCTCAACATTACTGATCATTGCTCTCACTTCAGGAGATAGCCCTCGAAATGTGATTAGGGCATCTTCAACACAAGTAGGTGTACTTAAAAGAAAAAACCTTTTTTGTTTAATTTCAAAATCTTTCTCGTTAACTTCAGGATAAATTTTCAGTACTGGGTTTATTTATCCTTTTAAAAGACTCATTTTCAACTTTCTCGTGCGATCAAGTCCTTCTTGATCAAATCTTGACCTTAGATTTCTAACAGTTGTGTCTATAATCGCAAAATACTCATGGCGAAAGTAGTCCTCGACTGAAGTAGAAGTGAACGCTGTAGCAGGACCTGTGTAACTCATTGGTGGTTTCTTCTGTCTTGGCTAAGAAAGGGGTTGCAGGTTGTTGGTAACAATGATTTTGTTAGCTTCTCCCCAAATTAAAAAACTCATCATTTTCTCTGAGTCTCTGTAAACTTGAAGACACTATTTCTATGGCCTGTTCATGTTCGTAAGTACTCATTTTTCTTCTTTGAAAAGATTTATTCAAAATTATTTATTATTTTCCTAGCCATTAAGAAGCCTAAAATAATTTCTCCGGATTTATATCAAGTTCACTTTTACAAACAAACACATTAGCAAATACAACATACTTGTATATATTACATAAACTAATTTATTCACAAAACATTAAACAAAAACACCAACACACACACATCACTATTTTATTCTTAGCATTCACAAGATTGCTGCAATTATCTGAAAAAGTTAAGAGCTTGCAAATAAAATAATTTACTAATACAATACTATTCAAATGAATCAATATATACTCAATTGAATTTAAGGATAACTTTCCTTAAATATTGGGGGGGGGGGGACATGTCCCCCTGCCCCTCTAACAGGCATGTCCATGTTCAAACCCTTGACCTCCCTCCCTCAGATGAACTGGACAGCCAGTCCATGAACTCCCAACCCCACTCCATGGATGCGGGTAGTAATAATCTTAAATGTTTACTCAAAGAAAGTTCTAGTTAATTAATTTGTATTTGATTTGAGTGTTTGTATTACAGGTATCCTTTGTTATACACAAACTCACTTTATGCGTTTTCGCTATAACGGGATTCAAACAAAATAGATTTGGCCTGAAGTTTCTGGTTATTATAATTTTGGTCCTGAACATGAGCTTTCCAATCCAAGATCTGACATTGTTGACATGGCAAGATATATTGGATTTGAGGTCAGAACAAGCAAATGTGGATGAATTGATCCAATCCCACTTGAGAGAAGTCACAAATGTAAGATCATCTATAAATGGAGAACATAATAAATGATGAAGAGGAAGAGCCCTGTGTTGGTGAGCCTATCAAACAACTTTAAACAAAACAAAGTGCTGAATTTTGTAAGCACATTGACAGTGCAATTAGAATCATTGAAGAGAATGGCCATAGCATGGATATAAGCGTCAAAGTGGCTAGAGAGACTTAAGAGTTCTTTGGCTTGCTACAAAGAGCTCTATAGAGAGGGGAAGAATGCTGCCTGTCAGTTGAGTCTTAATCATTTCATAGAAAAAGTTGAAAATCGTCAGCTTAACGACCCAGGGCTTTCACTAGATTAAGATCTTACCATCCCAGGGCCTCCCTGAGAGCAAGATCCTACCGTCCAAGGGCCTCCAGGAGAGCAAGAGTCTACAATCCGAAGGGCCTTAACGAGAGCAGGAGAGTGGTAATCCAGATTCACCAAGATTCAGTTCATTTATCATGCGATTGAAGATTGAAAGTAAGTGTACCTGTGGCATTGTAATTAGATCGAGTGATTAAAAATTTCATCTGTTTACAAATTTCAGAGGATTGAAGATTTACTGTAGGTGTTCCTATAGCATTGTAGTAATTAGATAGATTAATTAAAATTGCATTCATTTACAAGTTTTAGGTTTTTCTCTACCTATTTTGTTTTAGGTTTTTCTTTACCTATTTCCCTTTGGAGTAATCCCTATCTCACCCATGTTAAAATCAATTCACTTTTTACATTTTTGTGTTGATTATTTATCATAATCAATCACTCGCGTGATGTGAGGGACATCTGTAGTCCAATACTATGGATCATGGTAATTTTAAATAACACAAGCAGAATTTAAATAAACTTGAAAACTACTTATCTTAGTAGATTTACTTTAATATATATGAATACATATTTAAATGATTCCTTCAAAAATAGTGCCACAATATGCAAACAATTTGCTATTTAGTTATGTCTGCCAGATAATTATTTTAAAACACTTAGTTCTAAATTTAGTATTAATGAGATATAAGATATAATATTTTGTGGAATATGAAAATTACTGGGCAATATTTAATTCAAATCAGGTTTCCCACGCATCATGGAAAACCTGTAATTTTAAAATATTTCTTCCAGTCCTGGAAATGTTATGGAATTTCTCACTTTCCCAATCTTTTCCTGGAATTCTTTAGGTTGTCCTGGAGATTTGTTGGTCACTATTTTTTTAAACAGGCCAGTGAATCATCATCAACCGTTCCAGCTTGGGGCCGAGTCAGTTTCGTAAAATGTCTCCATTTATCCTTCCACCATTTGTCCTCCTTTAATTTCTTCCATTTTTATCCTTTCACTCAAACATTTTCTATTATCTGCCCCTCCCATCTCTTTCTTGGCCTCCCTTGTAATATTTTTCCTACATACTTCATTGCTAACATTTTCTTTGGCATCCTCTCTTTTTTCATCCTCATTATATGAGCATACAGGTCAGTAAATCAGGAGAAAAAACAAATAAAAAAGGAGGGAACAGGACTAAGTCAGTAGATTAAATTTCCATGATAACTTAAGAAGTTCATATGGTGTCCGAATCCCTTTAAAACCCTTTGAATTTGTCATCAAGCTAGTGAATCATTCATTAATATAAAACTAAGTTGTATCATTGTCATGTTTATAAATCTTATTTTTGTTTTGTAATTGACATAACATAAACTATCATGCACAATATGCAGTGCCATAACGTAGTCCTCTGAGGCCCTGGGACAGATCATGGAAGTGTGGCCCACTGTAAGAAAATATTTCATATACGGCTAGCACTCAGCATTCAGCAGTATTTTAAACATTAGTTTCCTACACTGAGAAAACTATATTGTTAAATCTATGATCCAGATTCAACGATCTGGATCATTCTAATGACCTATTTTACTCAGTGCATGAAATAAACATGGCATGAATTGTAATTGATTTGAGTACCTGTTTTATATTATGGGTTTAGGAATTTTGTAATGCAATAAACTCAAGAAAATTTAAAAAATACCTTATTTACAGTAGGTATTCTAATAGATTCTTCAGTCGACTAAAATTCGAACCTTTTCTTCCTTGTCTTCATTGATGCAAAATCATCTATTGTCTTTCTGAAATCTATTTTTTAAGCTATTTCATGTTGGATGGACAGCAAAGCCAAACCACTTAGTCACTCTTGTCTCATTGAGCTATGCAGATAGTTTTTGTTCACCTTCAATTTTGAGAATGATCGTTCCTCCTTGGCTACAGTCACTGGAACTGTTAAATACTTGAAACTTTCTGTGCATACATCAGGATAGCTTGAATATAGTGAAGCATTGTCAATTATTAATAAATTAGCCAATTGTTTAACGCTCTTGTTTTTTTCAATCTTGTCTCCAAACGATGTTCTAATGGAAAACACTTGAGATGGAAATATATCTCCAGAAAATTTTTCGCAAAAATCTTCTGCTTTCTTACGAATTTCTGTTTCTTTGGACTTTTACAAAAATTGTGGTACTAAGACTTTGTATGTCTCTACAATAGTCTTCATGCCTTGGAAACGGCTCTCGAGCTAAGATGAAAGAGTAACTATCATTGAATGAAATACAGTTGCACGTAAATGGCGCTATGGATCACACAAGCTTTCAACTTGAGACAATTCATCGAAGTAAGTTTTAACTTTTCAAACGCTTTTATCAACAAATATGCTTGAAATTCCCCCTTTTGCAAGTCTTTCTGATTCTTCCATCAATAATTCTTCAAATCTACCCCTCATTTTGGTAATTTCAAGCAGTGCATTTTGTAAAAGATTATAGGCAGTAATTAAGTCAGTTGTTTCTGACTGCAGCTCTATTCAGTAAAGGGATAGACTTCCACCATAAATAGCTGTATAAATTTGACTGTATACAAAAAAACAACCTTTTTTAGTCTTCAGTGGTCGTGGTCCCTCCTCAAGTGCAAATTACCAGGCCTAGTTATGGCATTGACAAAATAATCAGTGAGAGTTGGGGTAGTTAACGTGCACTTTCTAAGCCGACTGCTTATATCTGCACACGACTTATAAGCTAAATTATATCTAGAAAAAACACAATATCCATCCCCCAGCCATTAATTCATCACTGTAAAAGAGGAAACCCACATTTCACCAATGATTATTTGCAAGTGAGCTTATGTTGTGTTTCAATTATTTGAATAACTCGTGTCATGGAATACATTACAAATAATAAAAGGTGTGGAAAGGTGCTAGTGTAGAGGAGTCGGGAGCCTGCATTAAATAAAAGAAAATATGTAATGATGTGTACTTTGCCATGATTTCTTTATACACTTGTCCTGGAGGAATTGTAGAAAATCCTTGAAAAGTCATTGAAAAGTTCTAGAAAAATTCTCATGATTTTTTGTAAGAACCCTGTATCTCATCTGTGTATCTAAAGCATCAATAGGCAGGATAAGCTCAGCTATCCCAAAAGGTTTTGAAAAAAAGAGAGAAAACATCCCTTTACATAAAACAGATGTAAAATTTAAATTTAAATGGTCATTCTTTAAAGTACAGTGAAATTTTAACAAGCGTGCAAAGCGAATGTGTCAGTTCCTTTTGGCATGCTAAGCTGATACCGTTTTTCCGCCTAATGCACATGGATAATCAGGCCTGCAGGGCACTATAGAGGGTATTGCAGGCACAGCTATTCATCTCAGCCACTGAAGACGATCAGTGAGCCGGCTATCCTCTACTATTAAGAGTTACATTATGAATATATATAGCGTGTTTCAAAGGTTTATTTCAGTGTGGATTAGTTAAGTTTTGTGATTGTGACTTGAATTTTATTATTTTATTGAGTTGTTTTAAATTTCATATTATAATATAGATGAGTAATGTTTTAGGATTTAGTGCATATACTGTAGAAAAAAAATGGGAGACACTGTAGACATCAACAATGACTTTATGGTTCAGTTGATTTTTTGCTAAATAATTCTACTGAGGCCTTGTCTTTTGAACGAAAACTGCATTTAAAAAAAAATAGCAAGACTAAAATTAGATATTTCACAGAAGGTATAGCAAAAAATAAAGAAATGATTTTATCACTATCATCATCATCATCATCGTTATTTTCATCGTCATTGCCATTTCTGGTGGTGGTAGTCTGCCAGAACTGTATTAAAGTATATAACTTCATTAAAATCCCATTTTTGACATTGTAAAGTGTGCCCCTTTATGAGTATTCATGACTCAGCTTACACAAAAATTATCATCACGCTTCTCCACTGCCCATTTAATATAAAAAATTTAGTCTACTTCATTGTGTTTTCAGACATTCAACACATCCGTATTATTAGCATCTGTGACATTCAGATTATAGTGAGCTTTGAACCACTTTTATTCTGCCCAATATATCTCACTTCAAGTCTCCAACAAGGATTTAAATAAAAACCCTTGGAGACCCTCAAAGGTGAGAGATAAACCCTTAATATTAACAAATTAGTTCTCTTGGCAACGGCTGAAAGCCTGTCATGTTTATTGCTTCTGGTTCTTGTTACAGTTTTACAAACAAACATTTTAAAATTCTGGTTAGAAAAAATATAAATGTTCCTGTTCTTTTCTTTTTTTTTTTTAACTAGATTCCAGTTATTTAATTTTCTCATATAATAGTCAGACTATTATAAAATTCATAGTTATAAACATGTATTTTAAAAAAACACAACAAAATAAGAGTTATTTATATAAAAATACAAAATACTTTACAAAATAAAAATCCTAAGAAAAGAGAAAATTGAGTATTTAAAAATAAAGAACCTTAAGAGATATCAATTCCAATTCTTAAGAAATTTATTTTTAGGGTTCCTCTTCAATTATTTTTAATGAGTATTAATTTTGGTCATCTGTGTTAGTCCTGGTACAACTCCTGATCTAAAACACTATATAACAGAAGGCTATGGAGAAAAACTGTAGATATGTAACAACAAATGGTAAGCCAAGTGCATACACACTTCCTTTGAGTTTTTGTTGTAGTGAAGAATGGCATTTATTCACAGCTCTGTCTTTGTTTTAAAAGTGTTAAGTAAGGACTGTTTAAGCTAAACTCCAGGCACACAAACCTTAAAATAATGAAAAGAACCTGTGTGTAAATTATGTGCTCTCTAAGATCATATTTTGGCTGACACTGATTGAATCCGAGTTTTACCCTTCGTTTTCCTTTAAATGTAGCAATATTACCAATGTTCCACTATGATACAACTTATTGGCTAGGGTCATAGTGTAGTTTGTAAGACTGGTAATTTTCTTGGTAAACTAAGTGTACATTAGGTAAGCAGCTAAAAGGTTGAGCATAGCTGGAGTTCTCTGAGTGCTGTTTTACATTTTCAGGTTGTTAATAAGAGAGTTATTATGTTACTAGACCAGTTAACTACTGTATTGGCTGAATGGCATGAGGCATTAGTTTAACTCTGTATTTGAATAACATTGAAGATAAGGTAAATGTTTGAATCCTGTGTAGGTGTATTGAGGATGGTTTTACACTTTAATTCAGATGAATGTCCATTAAATTATCTTTCTTATAGTTACTCCAAAGATTATTAAATCATTATTAGCCCTTGTTTTAAGAGTACAACTAAAATATCAATTAAAAGAACATATGTCTGTGTTGTCATAATACTTTATTTGTTTTTGTTTTTTCCCCCCACTTTGTGGTTTTAAACCCCATCACTTAGCAAATGCTAAACCGGCACCCTTCAAACTAATTATATTCTACTTGGGTTTCCCTTGTCCTTAGATTATTAGTTAAAGGCAAATCTTACACTCTCGTCAAAGTCCTTGTAACTTAACTGTATGTAAAGTCTAACTGTTGGTTTAACTTGTGTTTTACAATACTATTTTTAAGTGCTTGTCAAATTACGAACAAATGCATTCTATTAGTTTGTATCGTTAACTTTCTTGGAGTGCAAGATTCATGTCAAAGCTTTTGATTGGCTTCATTTTACCATAGAGAATATAAGCAAGTCATTACAATGTATATAAAACTGTTAGTAATACAAATCAATCAAAGAAAGTCCAATTTATCATGTCTGTGTAAGTTTATCTACCTTTTATCATATTAATTTTGCTGTTAAAATGTCTGTTGAAAATCATAAACGGGAATGAAGTGTAAATGTTACAAAGAAAAGGAAATGTTCGAGATTAGTTTAATTGATATATACAATTAAAAAATTGAAAATAAACATATGATTGTGTAAAATGTTTCTAATTGGTGTTAAATCACTTCAAGAATTTCTATCACTGTATTTTTGTTCAGACAAAAACGTAGAAAAAAATCCTTCCTCATCATAAAACTCCAGGAAATTCTTTAATTCCAAATATCTCTTCAGTCTTTGAAGTCTTGGGTTACTTATAATGCGTAACTCATCTTCAAAGTCATCATCAGCATATAATAAATAAATCACTCATTTCATAAGATAAATAAATGTAACCTCACTTTAATAATAACCAAAGCCCTGAAAACAATATGGCGGAGTGTTTGCTAACCAGAAAGTAGACCTCACATTAAAACTTTATGAGCAATTTTATGTGGCCATTAGTGCTAATCAAACATTGTAACATCAAAGGTAGTGGTAGTTATCACTTAACCTTATGTTAAGCCCTAACGAGTAACAGAGATTGTAAGATCGGGTCTATGTAATTAATTAATTAACAGCTGGAATTCACAAAGGCACATAAAATAACCTAGGCTGGCTAAACAAGAGTTCCTCTTTTGTGTTTTTTTGGTTTTCTCTTTTAGGAAGTTGCGTTGCGCGTTTCACACTCCTCCCTGATGAGTTCCGATAGAATGAAACCTAGGTCGGGGGATTGGGCGGTGACGATCAATTTTCTTTAAGAGACATCCATTACCTCTTTGTCCATTGGCAGCAGTGTAAAGTGTGAACTGTGTTCTTCTTTTCATTGTAAAGGCCATATTGTGTTTGTCCCCCTTTTATATGTTTCTATCCACCTTTCCTGTATCTTCTTCCAAATATAAACAAGAGTGTGCGACAGCAACAAATTTTAAGTAGATTTTCAATTATTAGTGAAAAAACACTTAAAATTATTGTCTTACTTAGAATTGATGGAAAATGAATGATAAAAGCGTATATTAGTTACAAATTGAACAATATATTACCTTTGGGGAACAATATATTACCTTTGGGTCATTCAAGATAGGATGATCACTCACTCCAGGGAAAAACACCTTCATGATGTAATTTTTGTGATCTAAAGTGGGAATTCCTGAAGATTCTAAGTCAGCAGTCAGATCTGTCATGTCTGTTTGCAGCTCTGCAAATGCTGTAAAAAGCATACAATATTATAAAACACTTTTATTTAGTGATTTGCCAAACACAAACTGTTAAGTTTAATATAATAAATCTAATATGAAACTATTCTTTTACCAAATCTGCAAAACATATTAACTCCAATAACAAACCTATGAAACCTAATATGAATTAACTTATTCATATGATAAACATAGTAAAAGTTTTAATATTTGAAATTCAAATGAGAAGTTAAAACAAGTATATAAACTTTATTTGATGAATATTTAATTATGAATTCTTTATTAAAATGAAAATAAGCTATAACCTATGAATACAATTATATTAAGAGTCCATATACCAATTAATAAATGAGTGGCATCTAACCTTGTTTACATTCTGATCTAACATTGCTCTCCAAGGTGTCCATTTGAATTTGAATTCGTTTATATTCTCTTTCAGCTTGGGTTGATTTTCTGCGGTATACAACAAGCACTATGACAAATAAAACTATGAAGATTGTGGCACCAACAGTAATGCCGGCTATAGCTTCTGGGGGAAAGTTGTATGGTTTGATGACTTCATAGCGAAGGTAGCCAATTGAAAACCTTAGATGTTGGCCAACACGAACTACTACTAGAGGTAAATTATTGCCTGTGCTGAATCCAATTTCATTTGTTCCAGTTGGTTGAACTTCAGGGGGAATGCAGACTAATTGAGTCAGTGCTAGAGAAGTGACATTGCAAGAACATGTTCCAATCGTTACATTCACATCAGTTTCATCACTGGCTAGGTTCAAGTTTTCTCCCTAAGAGTAAAAAAGAAATCATAATGGAACCTTATTACTACAAAAAAATCAAATTAATTATATTTCAACTCCTAAAACATCAATGAAGATCTATCTTCATTGCATATTAGCTATTAAAAACTTCCATTTTAATTTACAAGTGGCAATAGATGTTGTATTTAGCATTTCCATTTAAAACTATTTTCACTAATGAAAAAAAAAAAAAAAAA
>CABEEJ010001855.1:96329-109051 GCA_901482245.1 Timema douglasi
AAAGTTTAAAGGCCTGAAAATGAAATTAATGAATTGAAATTTGAAACATATATTGCTTACAACTTTGGTTATGATTTACATAACTTATAATTACCATAAAACCCCACACTTTCTTATAATTAACCATTTGATAGTAATAAAGAGAATTAAATTAGGCCTAGATGAATGGAAAATAACAATGTATTTATCAGTTTAGTACTCTCAGTATCTTGAGTGTATTAATATGTAAACTAAAGGAAAAACTAATATAATTTTATAAATGAAAAGGTTGAGAGCTAAGGGCCTAAAACCCTGACCACTTTACAAAAAGTTTCTTCTCAAGTTGTGTTGGTCTCCAAAGGTGCACAGAGTAACAAATCTTCTTCAATAGATCCTCTGAAGGGTCTCACGAAAACAAGCAGTATTGATAACCCGGCAACATCTGTATTTTCGTCAAGTTGTATTGCAAACATCTCACTGTCTTTCAATCTACAAATTAATTCATCTTCAATATGGTCTGAAATCTTATGGACTCGATCAGATATGATGTTGTTGGAACATTGGACTGCTGCAACTTTTTTCGCTGCGTCTTCTCCAAGTACGCGGCTGATGATTTCTGTCATACATGGTTTTATTAAATTTTCTGCAATCGTATGTGGTTTATCAGCACGAGCAATTCTGTAACTTAGCAGGAATGATGCTTCTGTTGCGTTTTCATTTTCTGTTTTTACATATC
This sequence comes from Timema douglasi, assembly GCA_901482245.1. NCBI lineage: Eukaryota > Metazoa > Arthropoda > Insecta > Phasmatodea > Timematidae > Timema > Timema douglasi. The sequence continues at coordinate 97,045 of CABEEJ010001855.1, forward strand.
TGTAAAGCAGCCACGCCAGTTTTACTTGCCTCTTTGTGTCTTTCAAAAGAACTTAAGCTTTTATCCTTCAGTTGCGTGGTTGGTTTCAAGGTGTCGTTTAAGCTTTACAGGTGCCAAAGAGGTATTAAACAGAATTTTGTTGCAAATAACGCATTGTCCATCCAGATTTTTTCTGCAACTCCTACAGGAATAAATCTGAAGGACAAGTAGGATTCGTCATATTTCCTCTTTTTTGAAGCAGTTCTCTCCTGAGATTCAGCCCTTTTGTTGGTTGGTGTACTTTATCGGTCTTGCCCAGGACAAGAGTCTTCCATATTTACCTTACCCTGGAATAAATAAACAAACATTAATAATAACCAACAACTACAATACCCATTAATAATGAACAACCAAAACATTAAATAAAACAAACATTAATAAACAAAAATTAAGAAATTAATGCGTGTAAGAGTGAGTAAGCCAAACAGTTATTGGCCAGACTGTATTAACAGATCTACTTTGATAATAATAAATATAACTTTCTTACAGAAAAACCAGCAAAAGCTTCTTCTGAAATATTTTCAGTAGAGACTGCTGGTGAACATGATACAACACTTTTGCCACTTGCGAGGCACCCCGTTTTGAGACAATTGTCCATTATCATAAACTGAAATAACACATAGAAAAAATACTCACAAGTAGGTTAAAATTTTAATATAATCGCATTTTACATATTTAGGTATAAATAATAATAATTTTGATTAAATTAATAATTAGTTAGAACAAAAAATAAAACTCTAAAAAAGGACCATTATTTATAGCAGCCTATAATTTTTAAAACCTACCATTCATTTCACAGAAGTAAAGAGGTTGGTTCGTTACAGCTCTACTACAAATAATCAAAAACCTACCTGCGGACATAGAAAATTCCAGATTAAAACAATAGGAATAACGATCACTGCAATCTTTTCTCTTAACACCAAATACGTAAGTAAAGTTTACTTCGTATTCACGTGCAGTCTTGTCGCAGTAACTGACTCGACTGGTGCGGGGCCGCAACATCCGCACACGTGCTGTCTCTACAGGCGCGGTGCCCTCGCCTCCCCGCTGTTTGATACTATATATACCTACAATGGTGCGGTTATGTTATGACTATTTTCTACAAATGTTTTAGTTAATTCTCGGACGGAACTCGGAACCCCTTTGACCCTTCCACGGAACCCCAGGGTTCCGCGAAACACCTTATGGGAAACGCTGCACTATAATACTACAGTACAGTACAACTGTACCTATAATATTCAATACTGTAATGTGATTCATCCTTGTTTAGTAAATGTGATATAGTAAATATGCATCTTATGCAAGTTCAAATGTAAGACTCAACATTTCAATAACTCGACACCATCTCAGTCCACATTAGGTCGAGTTTCCGAGACTCTACTGTACTATCGACTTTGTTGGCTGGTTTGCTTACTATGATATTTTAATACAAAATAATTGTTTCCCTTGGAGTTCATTTTCCAATGAAGACACTTTGTTACTGCTTCACAAAAGTTTTCCTTAGTAATTATAATTTAACACATGCTATTTCAAAACAAATTACCTAAAGTGTACAGCACACAAACGAGGATAGAGCTAATAACTATTTGAATCAAGTTTTAGATCATTTTTAAAATCACTTAGCCCAAATTACTTAATTCTTTTTACTCACTTTTTCAATTCCTATTAGTTATAGCTTGCTTAACGTTAGATTCGTGTTTATTGCTCCAACTCATAAATAGTCTATAAAGAATATTAATTGATAACAAAGTTACAACATATTTAAACAAATTAAAACTTTGTATATATATATATATATATATTATTTTGTTGTAGTGCATTTAGGTTTATACAAGAAAATGAAGTTTTGAATATATATGAATATAAATAGTAATTAGAGAAATTTTTATTTGATATCCTACATCAGATATTTTTGGGCCATTATTACTTACCTTACAGCAAGATTTATTATAGTGCTTACCTCATGAATATATATTTAGGCCTACATATAATAAATGCAAACGTGTATTTTGTTTCAACAGTTTCACTTTTGTAATTATAATCCATAAACACATAATAAAATAAATAAAAATATTTCCATTCCAAAAGGTTATGGCACAAGAGTATGGTGTATAGGATTTGTTCTATAAAAAACAAATGTGTTTCGTAGTGCACACGCATCTTTTGCATTGGCCAAACCATTACCTATATGTGTGTGAAGTTGAACATAGAAAATAAATCCGTTTTCTTTTTCAAAGTAAATGCGTGTGTTGAATATCTGAAGAAAAACTATCACGGAAAAACGAGTTTGAAATTGAAATTGATTTTTAATGGGGAAATTTGATCAAAACTGTTTTTTTAAATGGTTAAGAGACTTGATATCGCAAATGTAAAGAAATTTGATGGTTCCAATTAACATCAATGAAAATTCCAAATGATATTCACACTGAGAGCAAAAGGACTGTTCAAAAATGTGAAAGTACACAAGGCAAAACCCAAGGCTGACAGTCCAGTGAAAGTTACGTGTAATAAGAGATATGATACAGATAGCTATGTTCATCATGACGTTCCCCATTAACAAATGTAGGTGATGGATGCATGATAACTTTGTTTTATATATTACCAATTCATATAATAAATTTGTCGACCTCTGTACTTGGGTATAGTGCTCGCCTCAAGACACAATAATATGTTTGTGGGTTAAAATGCAGTCGAGGTCAACAAATTTGTCTTGAGCGATAAATTATCCATAGCACAACTTCCTTTGGCGGGTTGGTAAAGCCTTCAGGTCCATGTTGATTGTGACGTGAGTGGAAGATATGTGAAAATACCTTTCGGAAAAATTGGTTGGCCCTTTCACACTCAATCATCGAAATTCAGTGTGTATGGCAACAATAAGTCTATTGCAGATATAGCTAGTCTAAATTTTCACAAAATAATAGTTGTTATCACAAAAGAATATATTTAAAATAATAATTTGATATCAGTTATTTCTAAGTGAACATGTGTTGCAAGATAAAAAACTAAAACCAGCTATGCTATTATCTTCCTAACTGATTTGACATATACATTTTTTTTATACAGTTCTAAATGTTATTTAATTATAAATTATGTCTATATATTGTATTAACTACTTTTGAATCTGGAACATATTTACAATCATATGACATACCTACAATATTAATAATGTGTGAGCTTATTAAGCCATCCAGTACACTCCCAACACCCTTAAATTTAGTGACACTCCTTACACATCCAGATTTTTTTTACTTGAATTTATGCACCACTGAAATGTAACAAACTATTTATATTGTAAAATTTACAAAAAATTAATATATATGTATCATTCGTATGTTTAAATGAGATTAGGCAATGAATCTATGATAAATCATTTCCATTCATTTAATCAGGTTATTGCATGAGAAAGATATTGTGGTGATAGTAATAATAGCTATAATATTAAAAATAAATCATAGTAATAAAGGTTTTATTTTTGTTGTGGAACTACCACCACCACCACCATCATCATCATCATCATCATCAACAACAACAATAACAACTGTCCTACACTTACCATATCAATCCGTGGTTTTGGGCATTCACTGATAGGTGTATGAAGACAGCTCTCATTATAACTACACATGTTGCTACACCAAGTACACTGGTATTTGACATTGCGAGTAACACACAAAGAGCAATCTGGATGTTCCCGATGAGAGCCAAGAATATCACACTTGTAGAGAACTACAGTGATTGTATCCACATGATGATCTCGATTCCAAACTATGGTTACAGTTGCCTGATATTCTCCTGTGTTGGCTTCATATGAATACTAAAAAACACACACAGACGAAATGAAACTTTACTCTGAACTATAATCTTTTATAAAAATCAAATCAAGTGTAGAAGTAATGTGAGCCTATTAATTAAAGTAAGTCTATTAATTAAAAAAGATACATCCTTAACGTTTCTTGTAAAATTTGACTAAGCATTCACAAAAAACTGTATTTTGTTGTTGTAAGATCAATACAATACAATAAAATTACAGTAAAGAGGTAAAAAGTGGGGGATTCAGGAAGCACTATTCCACAGGTGTGTGTAATGTATTTGAGTATATATACTACATGAAGCAGACCTCTTAGCTCAGTGAGTGGTGGCTGCTAATTGAGCTAATAGTGTCAGGTTAAATTTCCAATATGCCATAAAAAATTAATCATTGAAAAAATTGGGGCTATCCTTTCACAATGATGAATTGACTACTGGAGACTGGGTGCTGTATCTGTTCTTAAATCAATTTATGCACACTGATATAATCAGTAGATTAATAAAGTACCTGTTATATACCTCTAATGAAAAAATGTACTTAAGATCAATCTTGGTCAAATTATATCACACTGTTCAATTAGGGACATAGATCAAGAGATGAAATAATTAGGTGATACTGCCAAAACCAGATTAAGGCATGGTCTTTAGAAGCTACAGTCCAGGGGACTCCCCTAGCTAAAGGACCTCCATATATTAAATTAAAATATATTTCATTTGTGAATGCTGAATCAAAGTAAAATTACTCTAAATTATATATCTAAATAAACGTTCAATTAATATACATTACTTATATATTTGCCAGTGAAATGAAACACTGTACTGTACTGTACTGTACTGAATATATATATATATATATATACTGTATATATATTCTCCACCTTTTTTTCCCGTTTTAAAAATATTACTGGGGGCCTCACATCACCAGAAGCCCTGGGGCCTACAAAATCTTAATACGGTCCTGGGTACTGCAGATGAGACATGTATGAAGATTATATATGGGAATGCAGATGAATATAAGCAGGCAAATAGAACAAATTGGTGTGACTTTTTTCCTATTTTTTTAAATATACAAAGCCCACTAAAAATTGCTTGAAGGCATATTCATTAACAAATCATGTATTAGTGTGACTTTCCTTACAAATTTATTTCAGACATTAAGTTTTGGATATTTTAAATAGTCAAGACACCATAAGTTGGAATAGGTTATGTAACCGTGTTACGGTACAATAAACTAAAACTCTTGAAAATATTATATCAAATGTCAATCCATACCAGTGGCATGTTGTGAAGAGTTGCCAGGGTAGGCAACATTAGTTTAAACTGTATCTATGGATTGTTTACACCCCTCAGTAAAACATTCATTGGCCAGGTATCGAGAGGGGAATAAATCCCTGTGGGAGACATGCAGATCATATGTAAGGTTGGTCAAATAGGGCTAAAGTGGGCGAGAACATATCACGGGTACGATTTTAACAAGGTCTGCTTTCCTTGCAACACACACAACATGTCACTGATTGATACTTACAGTAGTTTTGTCACACACAACGCGGCGATTCATTTCAACACGAGCAGGAACCATCATCTTTGCTTCCTCAATATTGACAATACATTGGAAACCAGTATGGCCAGCTTGTGGATGGGGAAGGTTGTCCACTTCCAATGATATTTCTTTTGGCACATTGTTTGGAAGTAAAATATCATCTTTTGGTTGATGAAATTGAGGACAATAATTAGCACCATGAGTCATTAGATGAGCAGGGTTCTGAAAAAGAGAAATATAGTTAAAGGCCACTCTAAAATGGTTTACAATTAAACAGAAACACTAGAACGCTTAAACTGTTACTCAAATTTGATTTGTGGTATGTGTTTACAGAAACCTTTATCATGACCTTTTTTTTAAAGATTAGCTGTTTTAATAACTATTGCCTTAGCATTCTTAATTTTTTGTTTGGCTTTATTTAATTTAGTCTCAAAATAATTTTGCCTTTTGGACTATGTATTTCTTGCAACTATGCTCACCGGTTTGGAAATTACATATTTTATCTTTCCTTTATATGATAATTCTTCAAAAAATTAATCTGTGGGCAATAAGCAGTTGTGTATGCAGCGAAGTAGGGGGCTCTCGAGGGGGACCTGGGGGCAGTTGCCTTCAACTGCTGGAGGCAATTTTTTTTTAACTATTATATAAACCTAGAAGCTTTTTTGAAAGTTTTTTTTTTAAATTGGTATTTATTAACTGACCATTTATATTTGATAATTATAAACGTGATAACCAAACCAAATAATAAATAAATAGGCCTATATTAAAGAACACTAATTCAACACTCAACACTGTATTAAACTAAACTAAAAATTAATTCACTGCAATCTTTTGCTATGTACTGCTGAGCATAGAAAAGAGAAAAATTGTTACGTGTTGTAAACAATAATCTTACGAAGAAATGCTGGCAATGAAAGAGAGGTAACTGAACAAATAATAATATTTTCAAAGCGTGAAGATATCCCACTTCCATTCCATGAAAGATAGTCCAATCCTATGAAATGAATACATTTGGTGACTGATAAAGAGATTATTTCTGATCACCTGATATTTTCTCTGCTCACAGTGTTTAACTGGCCATATCTCCCGCAAACCCCCTTGCCCCCCAATTCTATTTTCTCTTAGGATCTGTGTAGATCTTGGTGCATCCCCAAACAATGGTAGGGGGGCTCAAGCCCCCCTGGCAATAAGGAAAGCTTAAGTTACATTTCTCAGCATACCTTATCTGTTTATTGTGAATTAGCTTCTAAAGTATTATTTAAACATGTAACTTATTAAATAACTTAGCTAACTGTTTATAGGAGCCATGCACGATTTTTTTACAAAAGTTGCATGTGACCTGGCGGTCTAGGGGTAAGGTGTCAGACTTATGTGCTGGCAGCCGAGGTTCAATCCTCGGTCCCGGCACAGATTTATCTGATTACCAAACCCTTCCTTCACCTCTGACAAGACATCTTGTGAATGTGGGGAATGCCAGGCCTCCACCGTGGTTCGGATTCCACGTTAAGCTGTAGGTCCTCCATTTCATCTCACAATCACCCTACCATTACACATTAGCGTAAGTGCGTATAACTCGAACGGGGACCTCCTTGTTAAGTTGAAGGTGATGGATGTCTGTGGTCAGCAGACATAATGGTACCATTAGAAAGCAGATTCAAAGGATGTCCAGGATAAAGTGTAACAACAATGATGTAATGGCAGGAAATTTATAGTGTATATAGGTTAGTTTTAGTTTTAGTTTAAGATCTAGCCTTAGAGCTGGTTTTGAGCGATAATAGGTGGGGCACTATTTCCGATAGGGCGCCTCCCCGGGTGGTGAATAGGGGGATGCCCGTCTCCAATGGATCTGCTGATGACCCTGGGGATTTGTGATCCAGGGTCCCAGGGATCATTGGAAGGGCCAGCGAAGTAGGGTACCAGGGGTGTAATATACCTGGGGTAGACCAACTAGTGAAAACTCTTAATGAATGTATGGGGTCATGCGGGTTAGTTAGAATATACAATTTATAGCTAGATTGTAATTAAAAAAAAAGGAAATTAAAACTTTAAATAGGAATAACTTTAGGATAAAGAATTAACTAGAACTGAATTAAATTGTAAGAAGTCAGGCCATAGACCTATCTTAATAATAAAAAAATAGTTGTAAAATTAAAATCTTATTTTAAACCATTAATTTCCTGAAATTCTTGGTTTAAAGTTGTCAAAAGATTTCTGATTTACTTCAAATATAATCTGTTTGTGTGATAGTTTTTTTGTGAATAAATTGTTTAACGTCCCAATAAAATACAAATAATGAAAAAAAATTAGTTAAGGAAACATTTCAACAATATTATTTTATGTGTCACCATAACTATATCACATATTAGGTTATTGTATTTTTAGCTAGTTAACTATACTTAATCATAAAAAATTGATTGATTATTGGCTGCTATGGTTTTTTACAAAAATCCTGCACTAGGCCTTGGATATCAATAAACTAATCTTTTGTATCTTATCCAAACCTTATTTAAGATATATTGATTCATAATTTCTGATCTTCTATATAGTATGTATATGGGATAGTATTAAACTAAAATATAAGATATTTCTATTTCCATGCACATAATTATTAACCCACATTCATACATTAAAAGTGAATTCAAATTCAAATTTGGTTTGGTTTAAAAACTTCTATACTATATAATATAAAACATAATGTTGAATACCTGTTGGAGCATATGGAGCATGCTTACATTTTCTCCACTGACGACATTTCTCTGGCAGGATGAAGTATTGTGAGTGCACTTGTTTTCATACACACACCAGTTACAAGCCCACTGAGACTTAACACACTCCATGCATGTTGTATGTCGGCCACAGTCATAGTAGGCAAAGTTACGGCTCACAAAATCTTTGTTAGTCTCTGATGAACGAACCGAAAGAGGGACAAACACATGGTCGAGTGTGTCGGAAATCACTGGACGGCCAACTACTCCGGGTGTAGGGCAGGACAAGCCAAATGCTGTCACAGTAGCATCAATGGGATCTGCTGCCCCAAAAACACATTTATATTTGGCACCGAATGGTAGCTCTGGGAGTGTCCGAATGGTTAATTGCACCTAAAAGAAGAAAAAAAAGGTGTTTTCTAATATATTCTAGTGACAGATATTGGGACAGAGAGAATTGTAACTCCACTTTTTTTTGGGATTGTATGTATATAGAATGTAGAGAAAGATCCATCATAATCTCGAGCTCAAAAATGTTAAATATTTGGTATTAGAAAACAAAATTAAAATTTTTCAAAAATCAGTTATCTATAAACTGGTAAAAAATGAAAGTTTACCTTTTATGAAAAACAAATATATACAATTAGATATATTCTAAAAATAGATATGCTACCCATTTGAAAATCAATTAATTTTAAAAATATTTTTAATTTTTGAAAAATCAGTCATCAGTAAACTACACTTTAACAAGTTTTTAACCCAAAAACTAGTAAACAATGCTATGGTATTTATAATGTCACACACTCCTAATATATTCATTTGTAACAAAAATATTATGGCCATTTTTGAAATATTACAAATTTTTGAAAAATTACTCATTTGTAAACTACCATAAAAGGAATTTCTACCAAAAAAAAGGTACATGACATTTTTCATGTCAACACTCCCAAGATACACATTTGGAAACAAATGGCTAGATCTATTTTATTATTTATTTTATTTTAAGTTATTGAAAAAGAGTCATGAGTAAACTACAAATAAATGAGTTTCTATCCACTAAAAACAGTATACATTGTTATTATACATATCACAAAATTCCTAGATTTACATTTTAAACAAAATCATTAGAGACATTTTTGAAATGTTTCAAATTTTCAATAATTTCTTATCAATAAACTATACTTCAAATAATTTTTGCGTGAAAAACCAATGAACCAATGTGTTTTGTCATGTCAAAAAAAATCTGGATAAGCATTTTAAACAAAATTGTTTGAGCCATTTTTTAAAATTTTGAAATTAAAAAGTAGATCCCTAATCTGTCAACTACCGGTACCCTCAAATTTGAGGGCTAGGGTTAAATAAAAAAAATCTTAAGGTATGACCCTATAAAATCCAAATATCAAGTTTGAACAAAATCCATAAAACCATTATGGATTCCATAGCCGGAGACACAAAGACAGATGTGGCTAAAGAGAGAATTGTAAAATCAACTTTTTTTGATTTGGGTTCAAAAAACCTGAATATTCATCATAATCTTAATATTGATTTCTTCACGCTCTCAATACTTTCTCTTGATATGGTAAAAATGTAATGATTTGTAAATTGTGCAAAACCTGTGTGGACTGGTTTAAAAAATAAACATGTGCTGCTAATCATTGTGAGATTGTTCAGCATAAAATAAGAAAGAAAACCTAATTCAGAATCATTAATTAAAAGAAAAGTAACCCTCTTAAATAGACTAATGAAATCCAAAAAATAGTAAAAGACCACAAAGAGTTAAAATGGACCCAACAAAAATATTTATAGAAGCAATATTCCTATCACTCACTTTGTTGCCCACATGTTCCAAGGCAATTTATCTCAATTCAACCTTCCTCCTCCCTAACCAGTTAGCGTAGTTAGTACATAGGCATATAGCCTGAATGGGTAGTAAGACACAATTCTAACAAAATATTTATATTCCTATTGAGAAACTTGATTATCCTACTATGCGTTGTTGGATGAACAAATATGTGAAAGATAATCATTTTGAACATTTTTTCCTTCCTTTATCTTTTAGAAATTGAAGCAAATTAGGAACTATTATTTTCCATAATTTGCTGATTTTATTTCCTGAAAATAAAGATAGGGTTGATAAGACACTGTTATTTTATAACACTTTTGATTATTTACTAGGTTATCAAAAAACTAGATTGGGTAAGATAGAAATGTTTAATTTTGGTCATTTTTAATATGTTTATCTCTAAGTACAAATAGTGAAATGGCCTAGGAAATTAATTTATACCAAATTTGTCAAACAACATAATATTTGTCCTATCAAAAATTAGTATGCCTCTAATTTAGTTTCGTTTCAGGTGGAGGAGTCCTCCCTAGATAAGAAATATAAGAAATGTTTGGATACTGTAAGTGAACAAAATTCAAGAGCATCATATATATTAAGAACAACATAAAAAAAAACATCAAGTTGCTATTCTTTGTGATGAAACAACCGATAAAAAAGGTTAATGTGTTTTTTTTATTGCAAACATCGCATGTTAATCTGAAGCAAAGTCTGTTTGCTTGTGCAGTGTTTTACTGTATGCTACAGTTATAGAATGTTCACGGACACTTGTGGACACCATCACCAAGTATGTGATTGCATAATATGAAAATGATGTTTGTATGGTGACAGACAGACAGGTGTGTGCTGTATGACAAAAAGTGTGACTTCTTTGAAAGTTCTTCTAGTTTTATGATATACTGCATTAACAATGCTAGGACCTCAAACTTAAATAAGTTCAAAATCACTCATCAGTGGAGTTGCCAGAGCTAAATGAGTGTGTAGCTAGTGTAAAGGGTGCATTTCTGAACACTCGAAAGATAAAACACAGCTCAGCTAGCTAGCATTTCTGAATGAAAAATACAGGGAAAGTGAAAAAGACCGACACCTTAGCTCAGCCAGCAGCGTGTCTGTCTACTGATCTAAGGGTACCAGGTTCGATGTAGGATCAAAAACTGTATCATTGATGAAACGTGGAGTTACCCTTTGATAGTGATGATTTAAGTTAGTTTATAATTTGTGTGCTGATATAATGAGTTGGTTAAGAAAGTGCCTGTTATATACATAAAATATATGAAAAGAAATATGAAAATGATAGTGAAAAATCTGTTAGCTACTTCCAAGCCCCGTTTTAGTGTGATGGAACTCTTAGTTTTGTTCAGTGGTGTAGGCTACCTCTGTGAATATTTGGATTGAATGCCAAGCAACATGTTTTATTTAGCACTCTTCAGAATTGATAGAATTAATTATTAGATGCACCCAAAGGTTCTACCTATGCCTTTAATATGGTAAAGTAACAGAATTACACAGTAATTTAAAGTTTATTTCTGACATTAACTAATGAAGCTAAAACACTGAAAATAGCATAAAAGCTAACATTTGGGACATATTGTGTAGACTGAAAGAAGAACACAAAGCGTTTACCACTAACTAAATAAAAGCCATATATACTAGTGTTTAATGTTGACAGTGGTCGAGTTTCAGCATATTCCAACATTATGTCAGATAAGCCCAATAAATTGAAAATTGAGAATGTGCAAATAATGCATTTTTCGTACTTTGGTGATCAACATGATGCATGAGGATAACAATTTATAAATGTTTTTGTTTATAAAATAATTCAGTACATGTTTTATTCTAAGCACCGTGTCTTACTACCTGTTCAGATTGTACACTAGGCTAATTTGTTGTTTACTGTGTTCAAGGATAATAAAAAACAAAATTGTAGTAATTTAGGCCTTAATTATGAAAATGGTTTATTAAATAGTACTTAAAATAAAGGGCTATTATATAATGATATTTTTAAAATTATTATTTAGGTATTTCTATACATATAGCTCAAACAGTAAGTAGCATGTACTTACATTGGAATTAATTTGT
>CABEEJ010001855.1:109188-127731 GCA_901482245.1 Timema douglasi
CCCCCCCCAAATATATATATATAAATAATATATATTGACTTTCTAGACCAAAATACAACTTTTTATTTAACAAAATCCTTTATTGAAAGCAAATTAGGGTCCAATCTTTTTTTATTTATTGAATATTTAAATACCAAAGTGAAACTTTTTATTCAACGAAATATTTTTTTATATACCACAAATCACGATCTATAAAAATCAGTTACCAGTAAATAAAGAAATTAAGTTTTAACCCTTTTACTGCGTTAATCGGATATATCCGATCTCAGCATTATAGCCATTGACTGTGGAAATCGGTTACACCCCATGGCATGTAAGCTTTATCTACCTTTGCTGCAACAATCGGAAATAGCCACAAGAGTGTTAGAACGCTGACTTTTTGATACTAGCATGCCCATGCACCTCTGACACCTGGTGTTAATTTTGAGAAATGTCAATTACCAGCTGCTAAATCATAACAATAGTAACGCTTGTTTACTTCCGCACAACTTGTAGCACATGTGCAATATTTTTGTAGCCGAAATTATTGTTGAGGTATTTATTAGTGTAGTATTTGTTATATTTATCCTGTTATTCTAATGTGTTAGTAACATTTAATTTATGATTGATGAATTTGTGCCATGTGAAGGGTAGGTAATAAATATAATGATTGGTTAGTATGGCAATTGAAAAATTCAACAATTCAGTGAGTTTTAAAATTTATTTTATTTCTTTTAATTGATAATTTATTTTTGTTCTTTACTTGGTTCCTATTTTGAAATCATGCCTAACTCAGACATATGATCTTATATACTACACTGAGGACAGCACCGATGTAGCACAAAATTGTTCAATTTGGGTTGATGTAACCTTAATTTTCAAAAGTTTTCTTTTTCTTACATAAGGCTTATATTAGGCCAATATTAGGCCGGTCAAATCGTCATTTAGCGATATGTTTGACACTATTGTGGGCTGTTAGTAAAATAAAGAATGGTTCTGAAAGCAGAATAACATTGCATTTGGGTAAAATGTGACATAAATAATATTTGAAATATAAAATTTTATTGATATAAAATATATATTATGCAATTTATAGATAACGTAGGGCTAAATTTCATATTTAAAATGCATTACTAGTTGAAAATTACATTATTTGATCTTAATCATGATCATCAAGCAAATTTTCAGATTTGGAATTTTTGACTTATAATTAGCATTTCTGAAGGTAAGAAGTAAGAATTAAATACACAGCAAAAGGGTTTAAAAACACATTAAATTGATAATCATTGAAATACTCTTTCCATACAAATTTTTAACAAAATTTCTCTGTGCTATTGTTAAGAAATATCGAATTTTTATAAATCAATCATAACTAATCAGTTAACTATCATAAAAAAAATTATAACAAAGAACATTCTTTATTTAATATGTAAAAGCCATTCGAAATAATCTCGATAAAAACATTTTCAAAAAATTTCAAATATTCAAAACCTAGTTATTATTAAACAACCATTAAATCAATTGGTCTCCCAAAAAAGTATACAAAGTTATTATTAAGCAATCATCAAATTAATTTTTCTCCAAAAAAGGGTATACCATGTTATTTATCATTTAAAACATTCCCCAGATTTTCATTTTGACTCAAAAATTATTAAAACTATTTTCAAAAATCAGTTATCATCAAACTACACCAGAATCAAACTTACTATGAAACAGTGAGTACTATTTATAATTTAAAACATTCCCCAAATAACCATTTTAAACAAAATGGTTATGTCAATTTCCAAAAATTTTAGAAATCTAAAATGAGTCTTCAGTAGACTATTCTTTATTTTAGATCTATGTTCAAAATAACAATTTTGTCAGTTGTAATTTCTAGCTTTAAAAAACTCTTCGACATTTGATCTTAAATCTATAAAGACGGTTGTATTAAGAAAAAAATCTTCCTTGCTAGTATTCTTTAGCTATGTTTCAACTCTGCAGAGCTTTGTGAATAGCTCAATTATGTTTGACCCCAGGTCACCCCATAGTGTGTCTGTTGTTATAACTTTACTATTAAGTGTCCTTTAGTAAATTTCAGGAATTTGACATGAGATAGCTTTGTTTCAAAATTATGCATATTCTGTAAATACCCATGAGAGTAATTAGTATAATGGAGATCGCCTATGGCGTTAAAGAAAGTTACAATTAAAATTTTTTACAAGAAAAGTTTAGCACCAAGCCGATAATTTTTTAGCATGTATACAATTTTTAACTGAATAAAGTCTACTTCTATGCTACACACTTACATGGAATGCACAAAGTTATTAAAAAGAGCTCACACCCTTTTAAATTCTAATGCATGTTAGGTTTCAAGGTGGGTCTTATATCTTAACAAGTTTTTGAAAATTCCTTAGTCTTAGTTTGTAGTTAGTTGTGGAATGGACCACAAAATAAGATAAATATTTTTTCTATTTACTTAACAAAAAAACTTTTAAGGCAAAAGAAATAAAATATTGCTTTGATAGATATGTTTAGTTTAATTTTATACATTTATATAGTATAACTGGTATAGTAATCAGTTATAGAATTTTTTTCATGAGCATTTGAACAAACACTTTTTAAATAAAACAAGGAAAATCCTGTTCAAATTTTACGATGCTCAAGACAAATATTCAAGAACTATTGATATTAGTATATGTAAACTAAATGTATCTTGTGAAGCAATATTTTATGTATTCAAAAAGCTTTTAAAAAAAGCTTCAAAAATATTTACCCCAACTTCCATTCCCTCCACCCCACCTTAAAGTGTGCTAACAAGTATTCTATATACATTAATAATTGTAAAATTATGTAATCCACACAATGAACAATCTTACCATAGTCATCTGGTTGATGGGGATACGATCTGGCAAAACTTGCTCAAAGTCGATACACTGCTGGCCAGTACCTAGTGAAAGCCATCGTGGTAAGCTGTGACTCGCTTTCTGGCATGTACTGCGGACCGTGCACCTAGGAAAAAAAACAACCAAATAGTAATTGTGCTACTATTCTACCTATTATAATGTGGACTCAGATTTATATTTTCTTGAAATTAATTAAATAAATATTTTATATGAGGTATATGGGGTAGAATATTTGATTTTAAAGTATTAAAATATGTCCTTATATTTTAAAATAGAAATATAGATATAGTTTTAGTTAAAACTATAAACTTGATACTGTACATACAAAAGATTCAAATAAAATACACTTCAAATGTGTATTTTATTAATCACAATTTATAATATTTACTTTACATCCATTAATGTTTCCAGCCTGTGGCCTGGGTCAGGTCTTCATCCAAGCCATATATTTTCCACTATCGGCCGGCTTGCTAGGCCTGTTGTAGCTTTCTTTATATGCCTTCTAATATAACTTAATACTAGGACAGGCACAACATCCATCATTGGGAAAGGGTAAACTCACATTTCACCAATGATAATTTTTTCAGCCATTTCGGGAATCGAACCCGGAACCTTTAGCTCAGTGGATAAACACGCTACTGACTGAGCTAGGTGTAGGACTACTTTATCACTAGTATGTGTTTTTTTTATGAGAGGTGGATTTAGGTAATGAAAAGAAATCCTATGCAATCTTAAATTAGTGTTGTTTTTTGAGCTAACAAATATGTACTGAAAGTATATGATTCAAAACAAAGAAAAATTTTACTAAATAAAAATACAAATATATCATATTTATTCTATTAAAAATTATGTTAAGAATCACGGAATTCGTGAACAAACATTTATGGCAGCGGCATCGTGCCAGGGAAAGCCAAGCAGGAAATGCTCGCCTTTGATTGAAGATACGTAATTATTTTATTTAATGTTTGCAAAAATTTTGTCCTGGTAATCATTTAAATGTAATTCACGCATCAGTGGGTTTGAAAAAAAAATCCCATACATGGCAATAACTGTAACATGTATGCAAGATGTGCACTAGTTCATCTAATGGTGGTTGAAAGTAGGTATTTGTCCGACTTTCATCCCATTGCTCTGAACCCTCCTTAACAAAAAATAAGGAGCAAACAGGAGGTCCAAATAACAAAAATAAAAAAAGGGATAAAAAAGGGGGCAATAGGAGTGTGGTGGAATTCTGTGCTTTGAATACCTGAGTTTGGAAATTATAAACTCAGATCTCGCAACTCACACCAGTTGCGGAAGATGATATGTGGAATGGAATGGAAATCATTAAAATCATTAAAAGATATTTCTCTCAGAATTAAAGTAAAAAAAAATTAGAGTTATACAACCTAAGGGAAATGGTAAACCAAATCAACTAAATAAAGCATGAAGTGGCTTCAAGTTAATATCTATTTAATAAGACATTAATTTAATATGAAAATATAAATAAGAAATGAAAACTGACTAAGATGATCATTACAATTTACAAAATTTTCCAACAAGCTGTTATTTCAATAATCAGGTAGCAGGTGAAGTTTCAATAAAGGTAATAATAAATATATATATATTGGGCGCCAGCATTAAAGAATACAATAATCAAATGGGGCATTAGCCCTGTAATAACATTATCTATAGATCACGTCGTACTTTCCTGACATAATAAATATCATGAAAATATTATCCTCACTAAGCATTTAAAAGTAAATACATCTCATCTGTGCGACTTTCAATAACTATCAGTTTTGCTTGATGGGTTAATTTACATATATTGTAATACAATATTTATATATTGTTTATAATCTTGTATTCTGACTTTTTCATGTACTGACTCATCATGAATGGCGAGGGTTCTGTCACCACTGAACTCAATGCTTCTGAGGAACAACAACCCCCTTTCGAGGACTCTGAAGTTATTCAACAGATATCACAGGCTGAATTAGTTGCAGCAATCCGAGAGAAGGGATGGGTAGTAGACGAGGACACCTCGGTGAGTGAGCTGCGGACTACTCTTAAGTTTTTGAATTCTCAACCAGTTGGGTCTAGGATTTCTAATACTCCCCCTGTAGTACAACAGCTCAATAAAATCAGTAGACGGTTAAATGAGGTCAATAAAGAATTAGAAACTGATCCGATTGCTGACCAAACCACTAATGTAAACACATCTCAAACAGCAACTAATAGTATTTCTGAGAGTACTAAGGCTAAAGTACTATCACGTTTTCTAGAGAAAGTACCACCTTGTGACAGTCAAAATTGTGAAACTTTATTTAAATTTCTTTTAGAAATCAATAAATTTTGTGACTTGAATATAGACAATGAACATGCGCCAGCAAAGGCATGTCTTAGCTGGAGACCGCAAACACATACCATGTACCTTTGATCCGGTGATTAGAATTAATATTAGTGGTATTTCATGTCTTGGACTTATTGATACTGGAGCGAGTTGTTCATTCATAAATTCTAACTTTATTCAAAATTTACCCAACTTACACCCTTTGTTAGATCAATATTTTAATAATAAACATTTTGCCATAGCTAATGGTACCACACTTGAAATTACCAAAAGCATATTTTGTAATATTAAAATTAAAGGATTTACCTGGAGACATTATTTATCCATTGTTGATAATTTACCTTATGATGAAATATTAGGCATAGATTTCCTGTCTAAAACCAATGCTCAAATTGATTTAAATAATCATAATGTGTTTTTTTAATTTAACCCCACTGTTAAAATTAAGTTTGAAAAAGTGGTAAACCCACGAAAGAACATTTTGTTCAGTAATCCACCCAGGGAACTTAGTGCTACTTTAAATAGTTTCTCAGATACTATTTCGACTAAGTGGGGGAATTACGATGTTTATCCTTATCAAATCTCTCTGTCCAATTATAGACCAGTCAGGTCTCCCCCCTTTTCTTGTTCACCCCCTAAATTAAAGGTGTTTAGAGAACTGGTTCAGGATCTACTTAATAGAGGTGTTATTCGACCTTCACGTTCTGCCTATGTTAGTCCTGCGTTTATTATCCCTAAAAAAGATGGCGGGCATAGACTAATAGTAGACCATAGGAAAATAAATAAGCATATTGTCTTTGATCCATACCCCATGCCTACTGTTGAAAGTTCCTTTCAACATTTAGGGGGGGCGAAGGCCTATAGTTTAATAGACATGAATGCTAGCTTTCTTCAGTGTGGTCTAACAGAAGAATCAAAGCAGTATACGGCCTTTGTTACCCCGTGGGGATGTTATAAATATAATAGAGTTCCGCTTGGGATAGATAACATGTAGAGAAGTTGCTTTGAGTCAAGTATTGGACCATATTTTGGCAGATTTTAAGTTAAAATTTGTGTTCAATTATTTAGATGACATCTATGTGTATAGTCAGTCCTTAGAAGAACATTCTGAACATGTTAGGTTAGTATTGCAGTGCCTTAGAGAGGCAGGTCTAACTGTGAACCCAGATAAAGTGACGTGGGGCACTGATTCTATTAAATATTTAGGGCATATTATTTCTAAGGGAAATATTCTTGTAGACCCTGAGCGGATTAATCCGATAGTTAACTTCCCGCCTCCCAAGAACTTAAAACAGGTTCAATGTTTTGTGGGGATGTTTGCCTACTATTCAAGGCTTATTCCTTCTGTTTCGGAGTTAGCAGCCCCATTAAACCAGCAAAAAAAGAAGGGTGTTCAATTTGTTTGGGGAGATGAACAAAAGAGTGCCTTATCTAAACTTAAACAAAATTTGATATGCCCTAATGTTTTGAAAATGCCTGATTTTTCACTTCCCTTAGAGCCTAAGGTTGATGCAGCTTCTTATGCACTTGGAGCCGTACTATCCCAGCGATATCCTGAAGGATTGCTTCCTGTAGCTTTTGCAAGCAAAACGTTAAATGAGGCTTATGAAAAGGAATGTCTTGCTTGCCTATTTGCAATTGGAATGGTTTGCGGACTATTTAGAGCAACGCGAGTTTATTTTGTGTACTGATAACAGTGCTTTATCTTGGATGTTTAACCACCCTAAACAACTAGGTAAGATTGGCCTGGCTGGTGGGTTTTAAGGCTATCACAGTTTAAACTTACCACTGTACATGTCCCGGGAAAAGATAATGTAGTTGCTGATGTTTTATCACGTATCAATGAGGGAGTGTTCCCTATACTTGACTGTACTAGCCCATCTAGTTTAAATGTAATTAGTACAATCTCGGAATTTTTTGTGTCCCTAAGACAATATCAGTTGGACGACACCTATTGTAAATAGACTTGCTATGCGTGCGGGGTAAGAACAACAAGGGCAGAAAGATTTTTGTTCCCCCTAAATTAAGGGATATGATCCTTAAGTATTTTCACAATTCCACCTTTGGAGGCCACCTGGGAATTTTTAAGACTAATCGTAAGGTTGCTCAGGAGTTTTTTTGGCCCAATATGTATCAGGACGTTAGACAATGGATTAGGAAGTGTGATGGGTGTCTGGGAGCCAAGCCCTCTCAGAACACTAGTTATGGGTTGCACACTGCAGATGTCGCTCATAACCCGTGGGATATAGTGTTTGTGGACTTCGTGGGGCCCATCACTCGTTCTAGCAGTGGGAATACCTGTGTTCTTAATCTCATTGATGGTTTTTATAAATTGGTTGTAATAATTCCCCTTAGGAATATGAAAGCTACCACCACCGTGAAAGTTTTATCTGAAAGGGTGTGGGCTATTTTTGGAGCTCTTAGAAAGATAGTCAGTGATAATGGACCCTGTTATAGATCCAAGGTATTTCATGACATGTGTTTTGCGTGGGGAATCAAGCACTTAACTACTAGTCCTTATAACTCTTGATAAACTTAAACATGATAAGATCTCAACAAAAAAAAAAAACATTTTTTACTTACTTTAACTTAAATTGTTACAGTTCAAGCTTGATCTATTTATTTAAAAATGAAATCCATTCTTCTTGTTTTAATTTGCGCAAAAAAGTTCGATAATTTTCCACTTGATCTTTGGTTGACAATTGAGGAAATTTTTCTCCGTTGAAAGTACTGCAAGTGCATTTAGTCTTTCCGAATTCATAGTGCTTCTTAATTTTTTTTATTCTTTTCAATGTTGAAAAGCAGCGCTCTGCCTCTGATGTAGTCATGAGAATTGTCAAGAAGATTTTTATCAATTTCGTAATTTCACTAAAATCATCTAGATTATTTTCCAAGATAAATTTCAGCAGCTCAATTAATTTGCAATATTCATGAATATCAGTCCTATAATATAATTTGTTTAGTTAAGTTTCAAGCTTTTCTTTGTCAATCATGGGATAAGCTTCAGTGGTCAGTACTATTTTTTTTTTGTGGGATGTTCATTCTTAAATCTAGTGAAGCAATTCTTGTTGAACAATTTAGCAGCTACTAAGTGGAAGAATATCTGTCCACTATATCAACACATATATAGTCACACAATTCCTTAGCTTCTGCCATGAGGGTCTTTGAAGGATTCTTACAGTACTTTGAGTTTCTCAATTCTAAAATAGCAGTTTTGAAATTTGTTATATATTCATTAACTTTAAACACACTAGTTTCTCGAGATTGCATTTGGTTGTAAATTATTTCAACATGAGGCATAATTTGACGAAAAAGCTCTAACAAAAACTTGAAATTATCATCATTCAGGTATTTTAAAATTCCTGTTGCTTCTGCAATGGTTTGATCTGCATTTGATGTTGACTGAATTACAGTAAGGCAGTTTTATAAAGGTTGCACATTTTTATAAACTCTGTTTATGGTCCGTATGTTGAAATTCCACCTTGTAGAGGATGGACGTGGAATGCTGACGTCCATATGTTTCTTGAGAATGGACACACATTGTGGTGATCTTGAGAAGAATGTTGGAATAGCCAGAATGTTAGAGAAAAAAAATCTTGTTTCGTGTAATACTTGATGTATTTCTCATTATTAAATTAAATTGATGAGCATAACAGTGAATGAATAGTGCATTATTATAAACTGCTTTTATTTTTTCTTGAACTCCCGCTTTTTTGCCTTTCATGACATTTGCACCATCAAATGTCTGAGCTATCAGTTTGTGTACATTTCCCTGAAGGATTATGTCCAATTGTTCTAAAATATGTTTTGATATGCCATCTGCATTTTGATTTTCTGGAATAAAGAATCCCCCAAAACGCTCAAATATTTCTCCATTCAATACGTACCGTAGAACAATGACCATTTGAGTGTGTTCTGAAACATCCGTTGTGTCATCAGCCATGACAGCTACAAAGGAAGCTTTTCTAATTTCCGTCCTTATCTCCTCATGGTATATTTGTAGCAGGCAGTCAAGTATCTCATTCTGACTGATCTTAGAAACACCTTTGAAGACTGCATTGGTTTCTAAGTGATTCTTGAAATCTGAATCTAATTTAAATGCAAAATTTACTAATCCTCTAAATACCCCTGGATTTACTGAATCGTCTTTTTCATCATGTCCACGTAAGGGAGTTCCAAAGTTTCCACAAAAGTAAATGCAGTCTATTATTTTGGACAAAATTTCACGGTTATTTTTAACTTTTATATTATGCTCATTGATTGAAAGTCTGTATGCCTCACTAAGTTTCTACTTAATACTTACGGTTCCTAAAAGTAACAGTTAAACAACATTATCAACGTGCTTCTTCGACTTCATGTTTTTCAGTTTTTTCTTCCATTTTGTTTATATTTCTAAAACCATCTTTTGTCCACGGTACACCACTTCCAAACAGCAAACACGGGAAGCAAAACAGTGCATTTTTTTACTTCACAGCAGCAAAGCCAACTTTTCCGTTGGTGCCATTCAGAATTAAAGCTACGAATATATTTCTTGTTGTTGCTTTTGCCTGGCTGAGATATTAGAATATCAGGTGTTGAACGACTTCATTTTATTAACTGTAACTTTCTCATGGAGGGATAGCTGTGAAAACTTAAGCTGTTGAAGTTCACTTAAAGTCACAGAACTTATTTCTTCGAGATGCAAGGCCATGGTTAAAGTTTTCTGTTAAATAAGAGAACCGAAGAAAAAATGAATCAAATAGAATAGCTGGAAGCAGAATAATAATCTAATTCTACACTCTTCTACACTTTATCGCATTCAAGAATATGGTACACGGTTTTTAAGCACAACACACGCTGAAGAAAAAAAAACTTTCTTCCACCAACACACTAGAGCCGGCACTGCGAGAGCAACAGTGCTCTCTCTACCTGGCAGTTTTGTCTTCCTCCCCACTCCCCTCCTATGTGCGCAATCGCACAACAGTCAAACACCATGTCGCTGGAACTGTGAAGCTCACAATTCCATACAAAGATTTTTGTATATTTTTCATAAACTGGGGGATGGCTACTGAAGTACTGACATTAAGCTTAAGGAATATATATATATATATGTACTACAAAAATAGAAACAATTAAAGAAAAAAGGACTCATTATATTAAATGTTATCGATAATATCAAGTGGAAATAGGGGGTGCTGTAGTTCCGCAGTGCCTATACACGAGCCGCCACTGTAGGAGAGACTTACAACAGAATTTTTTTAAAGACATTTGAGAACTAGCATCGAGAATTCCTCTTTACCCTGAAATAAGAAGTGTCTTAGTTTTATTTCCCCTATATCTTATTGATATGACCTGCCTCGGTGACGTAGTTAGCTAACGCGCTAGTCGTGTTGAGAAACTAATGCGCTAGTCGTGTTGAGTACTTAAAGCGTATAACCCGAACGGGTAGTAAGACGCGGTGCTAAATAATAATTTAAAAAAAAATCTTATTGATATAACAAAGGGTGGTTTTATGTGACGTGCGAAATGGAGAAAAAGCAGAAACAGAATAGATAAATAGTTCCAGAAAACGACAAACATCATTGTATTTAAGCCGTGTGGCCAGACAGCGATTGGTTCATTCTCGCTAACCGACTCACTATTCTAAATTCCACGTCCCAATCCATTAAAATTGTTAAAATTCGTATAGTCGTGATGCAGTAGAAAATAAATGGTACGATACAATCGATCAAATTTTATCAATAAGCAGTTGTGTACTTACTAGCAGTTCGACTAGTTCTTAGTACGGGTAGCTTGGATAAAAACTATATCAAATTAGTAAGTTTAACATCTGGCAACCAAACTGAACTAACTATGGCAATCTCGAACCAATTATGGCAATACAAAATATTAAAATAAATCCTTGGAACCAAATTTTAACTGGCTCCCAAACTGAGTGCACGAACGAACTAAATCCATTGACAATGCAATAACGTAATATTTGCCCAAGCACGATCATATAAGTGAAACTAAGTAATATACAATGTTGCAGTAACATGTTGGAAAAAAGAGTATGAGTAAAGGCTTACCAACGAGAGTAAATACTTAGTATGAAAGATTATTATGAGCTATTACGAAATGGTTAAGCCAATTGAATATATAATAAATAGCGTACATATTATACATACATAATACCAAAAAACTATTTTTACTGGCATTAAGGTTAATCTTATTTGCTGTGTAGACAAAGTGCTATTCTTCCGATGATGTGATGTGTTAAAGACCAACAACAACAGAAAGAGAATTTTTTTTTAGGAAAATGATTCTCATTTATTTACTAATTTAGATTTTAGAGCTGAGATATTTCGATCTTGCTTATCTGTTGTGTAAGTTTAATCAAGTACAATCTTAAATTAAAGTTGGAAATCAAGTTGTGACTACTTTCATTTATAAGAACGTGTATTAGGTTATATTTCTCTTGAAAAAATACCGGTTCTTGAAGGTTATCGGTTTCGGTTCGACTCCCTGAACTTTTACAGGAATTAAATGCTTAAGGCAACTGTGTAATTCAACCTGTGGCATGAGAAGAGATGGATACGTAGAGCCAACTACTGATTGGTCACACTCGGATCGTTCAGTACTGGTTAGGGGAAGGGGGAGAATTGGCTCATCCACGAGTTGGCACGTTCCTCCAGGCAGGCAGTATGGTCCCGTCAGATGCAGTTCAAGCTTGCGGCTGTCGGCCACCCAGGAAGCTTCCCACTTTTAAGTCCCTTTGAGATGCCTGCCCGTCTGAATCCCTCGAATGTTTTTATGAGTTCACTATAGAGTCAGTAATTTATTATTATTATTATTATTATTATTATTATTATTATTAGCACCGCGTCTTACTACCCGTTCGGGTTATACGCACTTACGCTAATGTGTAATGGTAGGGTGATTGTGAGATGAAATGGAGGACCTACAGTTTAACGTGGAATCCGAACCACGGTGGAGGCCTGGCATTCCCCAAATTCACAAGATGTCTTGTCAGAGGTGAAGGAAGGGTTTGGTAATCAGATAAATCTGTGCCGGGACCGAGGATCGAACCCCGGCCGCCAGCACAGAAGTCTGACACCTTACCCCTAGACCTAGAGTCAGTAATGATTGTTAGAACTATTAACTAGACAAATTAACATCGTTAATATGCATTAGCTTGCTATAACCCAAACGGCGCTAAAAAAAATGTAATACGCGCTTTGATGGTCGAATGGTCTTAGGCAGCGATGGCAAATATATAACACGCGTGCCACTGATGGGACGCGAACATGGTTTTAGTGACACATTGGCATGGAAAAAATAACTATCATATAATACTTTAATTAAAGTCGTTATTTTAAGTCAATAATTACTCTGCAGTCCTGAAGAAGTTACGTTCAATGTTTTTATTTAATTTATTGAAATTAATATTGGCTAAAACACTCACTTTGACAATATGATCACGTCTTCTTCTTTAATATTTAGGTGTCACTAAAATATTTACAATTTGATTTGACTTATTAATTATATTTTATAATAGGCCTAAGTCAACATGTTTTGATTTTTAAATATGCATGTCCCTAGTTGAAAGTGAACACGAAACTCTCCAATCTCTAAACCCCATGATCCACGCCTTACTACCCATCCATTTTTCCTACATATATAGGCCTAGATTAATTGAGTAGGAATGAGGAAGGTTACCATTTAGACAAAGGATACCATAATTCGCTTACAATGAATGTGAGTATATATATTTACGAACGAACACTTCAGTTCACTTAGCTTAGAATCAAACCCAGACACTATCGCCATTAAACCAGACAAGAGACGAGAGTTACGCCTTTGTTAAAATGGCCATCGGTGCGTACTCCAGGTTTTAATAAAAAAAGAATGAATGTGGGGAATGCCAGGCCTCCACCGTGGTTCGGATTCCACGTTAAACTGTAGGTCCTCCATTTCATCTCACAATCACCCTACCATTACACATTAGCGTAAATGCGTATAACCCGAACGGGTAGTAAGACGCGGTAATAATAATAATAATAATAATAATAATAATAATAATAAAAAGAAGGGTTTCAAATTAAGAGCGGTAAAATTAAACCATAATTATCTCCTAACGCTAGTTCATTCGCAAGAGGGTTGTGGTCTGAGAGCAAAGGAAAGTTACCAGATCTATTTATCATGTAGCCATTCGCCAAAACATCTTCCAGACACGCATACAGCCACACACACATACATATTTACATAAATACACACACAGACAAAGTGTCGCCAACAACCATACGAGTGTTGTAGCTAGATAGATAGCTTAGAGCTCTCATTTACACCGAAGTAATGCATCATGCGTCCGTCCTTGCAGTAGGGGTAGTTCAAAAATCAAAATTCTACATCATTAACATTTAAAGTAGGGAACATGAATTTATCAGAAAATTAAGGAAAGTTGCCAGTTGCCAGATTAGTCGTTAGGCGCTAAAAATGAAAACTAGTGGTTTTAGAGCCGTAAAAGTCGCTAGGTCTAGTGGCAAAGTCGCTAAATTGGCAACACTGTACACATACATGTACAACCAAGTACACGCATGTGCGCGCACACGCACATATACACACATGCATAAATACACACATGCATGCATACATACATACACACATATGCATACATACACATACAAATATACACACACATGCATGCATACCTACATACATACAAACATACACATACATACACACACATACATTCACACATACATGTGTAAGTGCATAGCTCATGAATAAAATCGATTAAAAAAAGGTTTTAATTACATTTGTCCTAAACCTATAAATTGTCTTAATTGTATTGTTTTAAATCAATATTTTTATGATCATTTTTTTTTCAAGATTGCTGTTGGGGATTTAATCCCTCTTAATACATGTTCATATTATAGTGCTATATTCAAAGCGACAAGAGTTGAGTTAGTATTTCTACTCGCATTGATAGTATCGGACTTTCCAGTAGCATCAGATGATAGTGCTCCAGACACTTTCGACTCAGTGTTAAGTCATTGACGTGCAAACTCAAAAAACCGGGGTTGGATTCCCGTATCCACGTGTGCATTTAATCAAAGTGTGAGCTCCAGTCTATGGCTATCTCCGAATTAAAGTTAACTGCTTGCACAACCTTATATCCTTTTGATTATAAATACTAACCAATGGTTTAACCAATGTTTGGGTAGATCCATCGTGCTAGCCAGAGTATATTCTAGGATTTAAATTATTTAAAGTTCAAGCGTATACGATGGCATATTTTAAATATACAAAAATAAATATGCCAAAAAGTCCAAATGTAACAGTAGGTATATTATTTACAGTTGCCAGGACCGTACTATTGGTTCGGCATTGATATTATCTCTCCAAAGTGACAGCTCTGAAGATTACATTATTTGACGTATGAGAGGAGCTCTAGTAACTTTTGTACCGTTATTTAACTACAATTATATCGAAATCCCAAGTGGCATTTACTCCAACGTATCGTACTTATATCCTAAATTATTTCAAGGACAAGCACATTAACCATACTATTCATTTACTACTTTGCGAGAGTACATAAATAAAATTTCACGACAGTGAATTTTAAGTAGCCCGTTTCACTGGCTGCATGATCTAAGGCATCACTCTCGCAATAGACTAGAGTACCAATGATAAGGAGATCATGGTTCAATCCTGGTCGGGTGTACTGAGAGTGATTTTCCTACATGATTTCCCTCTCTCTGCGCAAATACGAGTACACTTCCTCTAAATTTGACTTTACTTATTATTATTATTATTATTATTATTATTATTAGCACCGCGTCTTACTACCCGATCGGGTTATACGCACTTACGCTAATGTCTAATGGTAAGGTGATTGTGAGATGAAATGGAGGACCTACAGTTTAACGTGGAATCCGAACCACGGTGGAGGCCTGGCATTCCCCACAATTCACAAGATGTCTTGTCAGATCTACCTTTTGTAAACCAAACAGTTATTTTATATTTGTCGTGAACACAAAGGCATTGGAATAGAACTTTTTAAATGAATATGATGATCAAAAATGATAAATGAAGAGCCTGTAAAAATTCCGTGATGTAATATACATGACAAATGTTCAAGAGCTGTTGATATAACGATGTGTATAAATTTAAATAAATGTGTTCACCGAAGCAATACTTTCATTCATTTTGGTCATAAAGGTTTTTTTGCTATAAAAGGTGCAAACATATTTACCGTAAACAGCGTTAACTTCCATTTACCTGAATTAAACTAGACGACATTTCCCTTGAGTGGCATCAGGGTTTTTCAATTCAAAGAACACTATTTCCACCTGAGCTTCATCTAGCAATTTCAAGTGTTCTTTGAATTGAAAAACTCCGATGCCACCCAGAAGAAAGGTCGTCTAGTTCAAATCATATATGGTAAGGGTTTACTAAAAAATATAATTTAATGTGAGTTATTATTAAATATTTTACATTAATTTGGTCTCTATTATTAAATACAAATTAATGGTATTATATTTTACAATATATCTTACATGGAGGTATGCTAGATAGGAGTCAAACCAATTTTAAGATAAAACATTAGTTTTTGCTAAGTGTGGCTATTTCTTTGAGGTATTAAAGCCTAATTATGTGGATTTTTTAAGCACCGCGTCTTACCACCCATTCGAGGTATAAGCTTAATGTGAATTCAGTAATTTTTTATTCAAAATTTAAAAATATATAAATTTAACCTAATCAACCCACAATAGGTAGGCGATCTGTTGGTTGTGCAGTTTACATTTGACATAATAATAATAGTAGTAGTAGTAGTAGTAGTAGTAATGCGCGTCTGAGTTACATCATTTGTAGCCCAGTTTGTTCAAACATCAGCCAGTACTAATAAACCGTTTCCCAGGGAATACCCAAATGTACTAGTCGTATATACTTTCCGTGGAAGCGCTTTCCATGTCCCGATTAGATGAGATGAGGGTGACAGTGAGTATAAGGGTGGGGAGCCTGTGGAAACATTTAAACCTAACTTAAGCTTAATTAACCAAACCCTGGTAATTGTTGCTGCAATTTCCCTTTTGGGAAAACTACCCCCAAGGTACCAGCCGGTAATCGAGCCCGGGACCCCTAGAATCGTAGCAATGACCATTACATCATGGAACCTTTTGACTTAATGAGTTGAAGGTATTAAACACACAGATTAGAGCATATGAATACACCTTCATGACATCAATAATAATTATCATTTGAGTGGTTGAAGCCTTGTATAAAATACAGTACATTTTATGTAGGTTACCTCATCGGCTTTTCAATTCCTAAACAGGCAATTAATATCCCATCTATACGCGCTTCAATGGCTGCTTGGTCTAACGCACTACTCTTGAAGTAAATGTGACTACCTATGACGGGGAGATTGAGATTCGAATCTCGGTCAGGTGTGGTTTATCCAAACTGATTTACCACTTTATTTCCATGCAAATGTGGGTACATTTTCTATAAATATAACCTTCATAATCCCTAAAATCACTGGTGTAATTAGTACATGAGCGTATAACTCGAACGAGTAGTAAAAGGCGGTGCTAAAAAGAATATAAAAATGTCCATTATAGCCCGCTTTCGGTGGCCGCATGGTATAAGTCATAACTCTCGCAATGTACTGTCTGCCGATGAGTGGGACATCGTGGTTTGATCCCGGTTTAATGCACTGATGGTGAATTTTCCTTAATGTTTTTCCACTCTCCCTTCATGCAAGTGATGCACCTCTAAATTCAACCGGCCTAATCCCTTACACATTTTAGTAATTAATACATAATATTATATATAACCCGAACGGGTAGTAAAACGCTGTGTTTATACATATATATCCATTAATGTATATCCATGTCAGTGGGAACCCAAACTCATCTTGTCTAGTTTGCTTAAGACAGGGAGGTCGGGGTTCAAATACCAGCTGAGCGTACTAAATGTGGCTTTTACTTAATTGATTTATATTCACCCTCCATGAAAATGCAAGCTCATTTCATATCAATTTTACCTTGCTCATCCCGAACCCGCTACATCAATTAAAACGCAGTGAAGGTAAGAAAAAACATGATAAAAACACAGTGGTTTTAGTAAGATAAATATCTTAAGTAATATTATTTTTTCACAGCATCTTAGTACCCGTTAAGGTCATTCACATAATTATATTAATTACACTATTGGGGTAGGGATTAGGAAGGCTAAAATTTAAAGGAAATGTATCCACATTTGCATGGAAGAGAGGGAAACCTTTAAAAAAAACTCAGTACATCCGAATGAAATCCAGCCCCGATTTCCCCATCATATGCAGTCTAATGCAGCTAAGGAAGCGGGTTTAAGAAGCAGGACTATTTATACTTTACTAATAACGATATCTTCTTTCTTTCCAATATCAATTGATTTTTACTCGATACTGTTGATAAAATGAGTACTTACACCCCGGTATTGGATCGATATTAAAAGAAACCAGTTATGTATCGTAATATTATAGTTTTATATTCGCACTCTGATAGCCTGAGTAAAAGTTTCCTGCTGACTCGTTCATTTTCATTTAAATTATTTGGAATATTTAACGTGCATTTTCTGAACAGACTGATTACATCAGCACGCGACTTACAAACTAACTGAAATCTAGAACAGACACTACATCCAGCTCCCGGTCGTTTATTTATCACTGTGAAAGGGGTAGCCTCATATTTTCATCATCTTTTTTCAGCCATGCCAAGAATCGAACCCAGGACCCTTAGATGAGAAAGTGACACGCTATAAACCGCGGATGTGAGTTAATTAAATGATATATTAGTTTCCTAACCCATAGTTCAGGGCTGTAAACGTAAAATGAGCAAATCATCATGAATAACCAGAGCCTATAGAGTAGTTCGGTTATTGGGTCTATGTAGGTCTATAATGTTTGTTAAAATGTATGTTCTGGAGCCGTTGTATATTGGTGACTTACCCACATTGGTGGACAGGTGGACTGAATATTAGGCTCCCCTAGTTTAGTCTACCAGTTTCAGAAAGGTCGTCATTGTTATTTTAATTATGAAGAGAAACGGCTATTTTCATCGGCTGGGAGCCTCTTCAATAAATTGTTATAAAATACATTTCAGTTAGGCATACGTACAGTAGCCCCATGGCTTCTTTGGTGCTGACTGACAGCTCACAGCTGACTTCAGACAGCTTTGAAAAGCTACCAGATCAAGTTACGCATCCCTACGCCGAACCAGATGATTTGCAAAAACATGTGTTCAGCAACTGTTACTTTTGACAGTCAAAATTTAGGTTTATACCTAAATGTTGACTGTCAGAAGTCAGCTGTGAGCTGTCAGTCAGCACCAAAGAAGCCACGGG